>SJYQ01003257.1:61400-84717 GCA_006410935.1 Redunca redunca
GTCACGGCTATGGTTTTTCCAGTAGTCATGTATGGATGTGAGAGTTAGACTGTGAAGAAGGCTGAGCGCTGAAGAATTGATGCTTTTGAACTGTGGTGTTGGAGAAGACACTTGAGAGTCCCTTGGACTGCAAGGAGATCCAACCAATCCATTCTGAAGGAGATCAACCCTGGGGTTTCTTTGGAAGGAATGATGCTAAAGCTGAAGCTCCAGTACTTTGGCCACCTCATGCAAAGAGTTGACTCATTGGAAAAGACTTTGATGCTGGGAGGGATTGGGGGCGGGAGGAGAAGTGGACAACAGAGGATGAGATGGCTGGATGGCATCACGGAGTCTATGGACGTGAGTCTGAGTGAACTCCAGGTGTTGGTGGTGGACAGGGAGGCCTGGCATGCTGCGATTTATGGGGTTGCAAAGAGTCGGACACGACTGAGCGACTGAACTGAACTGAAGTACTCACAGGCATTGTCAGTTTATTACATGATGTATGAGAAACATCTTTAGCCTTGGGGGAGAAACCTGCTCCAGAAATTTGACATTTGTTCTAGGTAATGAAACAGGTAATTACATCTACCGATGTAAATGAATTGCTCATTAAGAGTACAGGTATGGTCATGTTCACAGTAAAGTGAAAATCATTGTGCATGAGGAAGTTTAACCATTTACACAAACACTTGAAAGATAAGGTCTTCTAGAGCATTTAAAAATTCATATCATTATATCACAGGATGAAGGGGTAATTGTTTTCAGGTTCTATGATATATGGGCAATAATCCCTCAGCAAGATTATTAGCTAGATGTGGAGATCAACCCTGGGATTTCTTTGAAAGGAATGATGCTAAAGCTGAAGCTCCAGTACTTTGGATACCTCATGCGAAGAGTTGACTCATTGGAAAAGACTCTGATGGTGGGAGAGATTGGAGGCAGGAGGAGAAGGGGACGACCCAGGATGAGATGGCTGGATGGCATCACGGACTCGATGGACGTGAGTCTGAGTGAACTCTGGGAGATGGTGATGGACAGGGACGCCTGGCGTGCTGCGATTCATGGGGTCACAAAGAGTCGGACACGACTGAGAGACTGAACTGAACTGAACAAAGGAAATATTAACCATACATTTTTGGTTGTAAATGGGACATCCCATTGTCAAGACTGACAAAGTGATCACTTTTCAGTGGTCATGAATTAGATCAATTGTTCATTAATATATTTATATTAAATCAGTAGATTCTGTTTAGAGGCTTCATTCAGGAATTTGTTTTCTTAAAAAGGTATTACAATTGTTCCCACCAACTTAAAAACTAACCATAAAATCCAACCAGCAAGTATAGGAAAATCATTCACATTAGAGCACAATTTAGCAAATTTCCCCTTGTAATTAATTTCATGGAATATTGTTGGGCTGGCGTGTTTCCTTTTCTACAACTACTGGAAATACTGGACAGACAGGGCAGCAACACAGTGCAGGTTATAATAATAAGTCAAATTAAGTTAAAAAAACATTTAATTAAGATAGAGCAACATTAATCCAATGCTGTAGCTATGAATTTGGCAGCACCTCTTCCTCCATGTTGCCAAAGTCGTAATCTCATGAGTGTGTCTCAGCTTGTATACAAGAGCTGAATGTGGGCAGTATCCTTTCAGGCTTCCTTGAGGATCACGTGCTTTCCTCTGTTCAGGCTATTTTCATGTTTACTCAATGCAATTGTTTCCGAGCCTCTTGGGACCAGTAAAATCCCATAGTTACTATGTCAACTTCATAACTATGATACTTATCTAAAATCTAGACTCACGTGACATTGAACATTTCATGATTTGCCACAGGGTGAGGAACTTCTCTTTCTGGGAAAGATTGAGGGCTGGAAGAGAAGAGGGTGACAGAGGATGAGATGGTTGGATGGCATCACTGATAATGGACATGAGTTTGAGCAAACTCCAAGAGACAGTGAAGGACAAGGAAGCCTGGTATGCTGCAGTCCATGGGGTTGCAAAGAGTCAGACACAACTTAGCAACTGCACAACAACAGTAGTTGATTTACAGTATTGTATTAGTTTTAGGTGTACAGAATTGTAATTTAGTTATATATATTATATAATGAATATATGTAATTTTTGGATGCTTTTTCATTATAGCTTATTATAAGATATTGAATATAGTTCTCTGTGCTATACAGTAAGTCTTTATTATCTATTTTATATGTAGTAGTGTATATCAATCTTCTAACTTATTTCCTATCCTGCCTTTCTCCCTTGGTAGCCATAAGTTTGTTTTCCATGTCTGTGAGTCTGTTTCTTTTTTGTACATAAGTTAATTTGTATCATTTTTTAAGAGTCCACATATAAGTGATATCATAAGATATCATATGATATCTTTCTCTGACTTCCTTCACTTAGTATGATAATCTCTAAGTCCATCCACGTTGCTGCAAGTGGTGTTATTTCATCAATTTTTATGGCTGAGTAGTATTCCATTGTTTCTGTGTATCTTCTTTTAGTGTATATGTATCTTCTTTGTCCATTCATTTGTTGATAGACACCTAAGTTTCTTTCATGTCCTGGATATTGTAAACAGTGCTGCTATGAACATTAGAGTACATATATCTTTCTGAATTAGAGTTTTCATATTTTCTGGGTATATGCCCAGGAGTGGAATTTCTGGATCATATGGCAGCCCTATTTTTAGTTTTTTAAAGAATCTCCATATTATTCTCCATAGTAGCTATACAAATTTACATTTCTACCAACAGTGTAGGTGGGGAAATTCTAATTTTTCACCTGACGGCTTAGAGGCTTTCAAATATCAGATTCATCACCTGCATATGGGAGCAGGGAGAGAAGTAGAAATACCAATCAACTCCAGCATTTTACTAAATTTTACTGATTTGAACATGTTCAAACTGTAGTCTGTGGATGATTAGAATACAGATTTGTAAAGACACTTGGAATTAAGTCCAGAGTCACTCTCTTTTCACAATGTCCTCTATGAGATCCCTCATGGATGAATCGTGCATTAGTCAATGTTTCTGTATGACCAAAATATCCTCAAAGATAGGTGGCTGTGACTCTGGTTCATATGTCTTCTCATAGCATGACTGAGGCTGAGGAAGTACCCAAATTTAAGACATGCTAGCTTTGTGGCCAAGAGGGAAAAACAAGAGAGACTGCAGGAGACTCATAATGCCTCTTCAAGCTTAGATGCTGCATAAAACCTTGCTACTCAAAGTTTGGTCTAATGACCAGCAGTTGCAGCATCACTTGGGAGTTTGTTATGAATACAGGCCCCCTCTAGACCTATGAATAGGAACCTTCTTTTTAACAGGATTTTCAATCTACCTGTAGACACATTAAAGTTTCATAAATACTGAGGTAAATCACACCCCCTCACAATCACTGACCAAACTCAACATCGATCAGGGAAGTATACACCCACAGGGAGACACTGCAGGTCACATGGCAGTGGGCAGGGATAAGGAATCTTTCAGGAAGCAAAAACTTGAACATATAAGACAGTCTACAGTTCTTAAAGCTACCGTGTAAAACCAGTGAGATTATTTCTTGAGGCAGCCCATTTCAACTGTTGAATGTGTCTACTCATCTGATTTTCATCCGTTGATCTGACTCATGTCTGTGGCAATGAAGAAAGCACCTACTCCCTATTCCACATAACTTTGATTCAATAAGTTAAATGCGACGCATGTGTACAGTCCACTCTCCTGGTATCCCTACTTGGTAGCCAAGCTATTCAGGTTGGGGAAACTAGAATTGAACCTGACCCTTTAATGTTTGCCAAGCACAGAGAAAAGTTAGGCTATTTAATCCTTCTTTATCAGGATATAATACTTCTATAATGTGAGTTTGCACTAGGTTTATAGTGATTGTGCTTTCTTGTGGGCTCTTAGTATGTTTGTTCCACCTTTATATAAGTTTTCGTATTGCATTCCTTCAATTTATCTATGGATTTATTAAACAAGCATGCATGTGGGGCAGGTTTGAGAAAACTGAAGCTTAATATTCTGGAGGAGGGCATGGCAACCCACCCCAGTATTCTTGCCTAGAGAATCCCACAGGATCAAAAAGAGTCAGACATGCTTGAGCGACTAAGCACAAAGCACACAAGCTTAATATAATTCTAGGGATTCTTTTTAAGGGAAAAGAATGCTATGAAATAATAGTTTCCCAAATGTCACAAAATTGTCGCTAAGGCTCCTCTAAAGGCTTTGAAAGTGACCTATGAGAGTGAGGGCCTCTAGAAGTTAAGAATCATTAGTTTCACAGTAATTCTTCCACTGAACTTGGGATACGATGTATGAAAAATTGAGATCTTGAAGTGTCACACAGTGTCAAACACTTATTTAAAAAGGTAGCTGTGAAATGGTAATACAAAAAGAAGAGAATATGGGTAGAGAGGAGGATTGAAAACCAGTTACCTATAAGCTAAAATTAGGAGCTTGAGTGAAATGGGCAGATAAAGCTGGATTAATACCAATATTCTTTCCTTCTATATGTTCCAGATAATGAATAAAAATTAAACCAGACAGGACCATTAGAAAATTCAATAAAATGTTAATTAAGAAAACAATAAAAATGCATTTGTGTGAATGTGTGTATATATATTTCCTTTTATCTTTCAGCCATTTAATGTTCTCCTATTGAGGCCAGTGAATTTCCTGTGGATCATGTATTACCTGTACTTTATGCAAAGCAATGCATTCCTTAGAAAAAGTCCATCATTCTAATGTCATAGCTTTTATCAAAGACACACATACAGTTGACCCTTGAACAACAGGAGTTTGAAGTGTGTAGGGGCACATAATGGTGATTTTTTTTTAATAATTATATACTACAGTACTACACAATCTGCAAAAGGTTGAATCCATAGATGTAGAACCACAGACACAGAGTTACATGCAAAGAGTTGGTGCCCCTAATCACTTTGTTGTTTGAAAGTGAAAGTGAAAGTTGCTCAGTCGTGTCTGACTTTGAGACGCCAAGGACTACACAGTCCATGGAATTCTCCAGGCCAGAATACTGGAGTGGGTAGCATTTCCCATCTCCAGAGGATCTTCCCAATTCAAGGATCGAACCCAGGTCTCCTGCATTGCAGGTGGATTCTTTACCAGTTATATAGTAGCAAAAGAGGTTTCAGAGGGTTGGCCAGTGAGGAAAAAGTGACTTTTGTCCTCAATCTAGTAGCATTAATCCTTCCAGTTCATTTCCACAAATTCCACAAAGGAATATCTAAGGAGTTGAGACCAAAGGCACTGGAGAGCTTTATTTGGTCTGCTAAGAGCTAGCACTACCAAGGGAAGAAGCCTGTTATATTTCCAATCTGACCAGATTCTGCAATTCCCAATCTGTGTCCTCAAAACTTCATGGTCACCAGCAGTGCTTCCATCCATACAGTTTGGAAGCACAGCTATGACAAGGATTTGCTTTTAGGACTCTGGTCCCGTATGGAAGCAGCCAAGAGTGGCGCTGCTAGAGCTCGAGTTCCAACTTGTTCCTGAACGTGCTCCTAGCAAGTCTGGATTCCCCATGCCTACCAAGCTTGGGGTCTAAGTAAAAATACACAGTAATGGCATGGATCTCAAGTCCCTTGAAAGTCTATGATCCGACAGATTAGGTTAGTAGTTCTAATTCCCCACACAATTAGGAAATGTTCACAGAGAACAGAGAAATTTGGCCAAGAAAGGAAAGTTCTGTCCACACAGTTTGCCCATAGGTTTTTAATCACTCACATACAGGCACACTGTAGAGTTAGTAAAATAAAGCAGAAAATGTGTTTACTGAGAAAGCAGAGAGGCTAGAGCTCCAAGTGTTCTTAGCTTGTCCTGAAGATCCTGGACGAGCCCCCTAGATAATAGTTTACGGTGAACGGTGTCGGATTCATAATCTCTGAAGAAGATTTAGCTTCAGGACTAGGGACCAGGCTTGATCACTCAAGAGCTTTTCTGTAGCAGAGTTTTGTTAAAGTATAAATAGGGACAGAGAAATTTTCCAGCATAGATATCAGAAGGGGGATGAAGTGTTTGAGGGTCAAATGTATTATGTTTTCACTTCATTATAACATAATTTTTTTAACTGTATTGGGGATCTCTCCAGAGGAACAGAATAAATAGGATGCAAATCTATCAATACAAAGAGCTTTTCTTTTCTTTCTTTTTTTTTTTTTTTAAGAAATTGGCTCACAGGATTCGAAATCCTGATAAATCCAAAACCTCCAAGGTAGGCTGGCAGGTTAAAGATCTAAGGAAGCGTCATTGTTGCAGTCCAAGTCCAAAGGCCATTCGCTTGCAGAATTCTTTGCTCAGAGGAGGTCAGTTTCTGTTGTATTCAAGCTGTAGCTGATTGGATAAATTTCACTCACATTATGGAAAGCAATCTCTTTTAGTCAAAAGTAATCCACCAATGTAAATCTTACCTAAAATACACCCTCACAGAAACATCCAGTATAATGTTTGATCAGATATTAGAACACCATGGTCCAGACAAGCTGACATAAAATTAACCATCTCATTTACCACCATGACCATCAGCTGGAAAAAGACATGAAAAACCTTATTTGTGACTCCAATTGCTGTTTGCTACTCAGGTCTTTGAAGTTTTAAGAGTTTTGTCTAAGTCCAGGACAGTTTGGGTTCATTCTCATAATAGGGGGGAAATGTGTCTGGGAGACTCTTTTCTAGGAGCTTCCTTAATTGCTCAGCGGTTAAATAATCTGCCTTCCAAACAGGAGATGGCAGGTTCAGTCCCTCAGTCAGGAGGATTCCCTGGAAGAGGAAATTTTCCACTCCAGTCTGGAAAATCCAATGGACAGAGGAGATGGTGGGCTACAGTCCAGGTTGTCACAAAGAGTCAGACACAACTGAGTGACTAAGCCTTTACACGCACAGACCACCCTACATAGAAAACCATGTAAGTAGTAGGAGAGACTCTGAGAGCTGAGACTATTGTGGTATAACTTACAATCCTTTGTCCATATTGTTTTGAGAAGGTGAAGCCTCACTGAGTAGAGTCACCAAGGTGGGTGGGAAGGCATATAACAGTCTTCAAAAGAACCTTTGCAAAGTCTGAAAGGCATAAGATTCTGTAGAAACATGTGGATTAAGATTTAAAAATTGTTTTTTGACTCTACAGTGGGTAGGGGGGCTTCCCAGGGGATGCTAGTGGTAAATAACCCACCTTCCAATTAAGGAGACTAAGAAATACAGGTTCTACCCCTGGGTCAGGAAGATCCCCTGGAGAAGGGTATGGCAACCCACTCCAGTATTCTTGCCTAGAGAATCCCATGGACAGAGGAGCCTGGTAGGCTACAGTTGGTCCATAGCGTTGCAAAGAGTCAGATATGACTGAAGTGATTTAGCATAAATGCACATGGTGGGTAGGAGGTGGCACTAGTGGTAAAAAAAAGAACTTGCCTACCAAAGCAGAGATGTAAGACACACAGGTTTGATCCCTGGGTTGGGAAGATCCCCTGGAAGAGTGCATGACAACCCACTCCAGTATTTTTGCCTGGAGAATCCCATGGACAGAGGAGCCTGGCGGGCTCCAGTCTATAACATCCCAAAGAGTTGGACACAACTGAAGTGACTTAGCACACACACATAGTGGGTAGGAAGAGGCACAAGATGAAAATTTTAACTCATGTTTTGTTCTCCACCTCAAATTTTATGGAAACTTCTGACCATTTGATTTTTTAAAAAATCTTTGTGTATACTCCAATAAATTTTATATAACATCTGAATACCTTTGCTATAATTTCCACATACCCTTTAAAAAGTAGACTCTATTTTTTAGAGTAGTCTTAAATTCTCAGAAAAATTTAGCACAAAATTCGTTTATCTACTGACTCCACACAGGCAAATCCTCCCCCACCAACAGTCCCCATAAAATCATGGTACTTTTCAAGGACAGTAAGACAGCCAGTCTTGTGGGCAGTGAGGCTCCTCAGGGATGGTCACTGGGCACCTCCTCACTGCCACCTTCTGCTCTCTGCCGGGTAAGCTTTCCCCTAAACTTTGAGTCTGCAATTATCCAGATGAATCTTCCCAGCACTGTGAAGGAGACTATAACGGTTGTTGGGCATCAAGGGGATAGTTTAAAACCACTGCAATTAGCTCCTCCTTTCATCAGTATTCACATCCATCACAACCTGGTAAGTGTCGAGACATCAGTCCATACACAGCCATTTGAGGTGAATAGAGATCACTTTGCTTCCTCCAAGACAATACTCCAGGAAGATGGCACACTTCCCAGTCAGCCCTCAAAAGAGTTTTAACCACCTTGATTTAGCTTTTCCTCCCAGGGGTAGTAATGAGATGCTACAGCTAGTGCCAAGGTGTTTCATTAAATATTGTTTCCTCATAATTTTTCAGATGGTGCATCCTTACCCTCTGCGGACCAAAACTCACACTTGCTTTTAACTTGAGATTGTTTTCTTCTGAATTGCATTCTTTTCTTCTCTAACTTCTTTACACTGCCTGTGGTTCTCTCCCTTCCACAGAATCATTTTCTTCCTGGTTTCCTTTCCTCACTGGGCAGGGCCTCATGGTTTTTTGGTGCATATGATAATCAGCAATATAATTATTATTATAATCATTGGGCTGGATTATGGTAAGTGTTCATATTTGTAAAAACAATTTACTAGGTGTTCATTCTGTGTCTGGTCCTGTAAAAGCACATAAAAAATGCTCTCTCGTGTGCCTCTGTGTGTGTGTGTTTGGTTGTTCATCTGTGTCTGACTCTTTGCAACCCCATGGACTGTAGCCAACCAGGCTCTTCTGTTCATGGGATTTTTCCAGGCAAGAATACTGGAGTGAGTTGCCATGCCCTCCTCCAGGGATCTTCCGGACCCAGGGATTGAACCCATGTCTCCTGCATTGCAGGTGGACCTTTTCCACTGTGACATCTGGGAGGCCCACTATCTCATTATCTCATTTAAATCTTTACATCAACCCTGAGGGGTAGTTACTATTATCTCACTGACAGATAAGGCAACCAAGGCACATAGAAGCTTTTTTAAATGTAGTTATTTAAAACAATAATAAACACAGAACACAGTATAAGAAAAACATCTTTTCATGCTGCGTGGATGGTGTCATTTGGTCTCCTCACTTCAATATCTTTTGACATGACTGCATGGATACATGCTGTGAGAAGAACATCCATGTCTTCTGTTAACAGGTACCTGTTCAAGGTCATCCATACTGCTCCATGACGGGACTTGTGGTTACTGTTCTAATCTGGATTTCAGACCTCAGCAACAACAGTCTCTGCAACAGTGAATTCCGTATAAGATAGAACTCTATTTAACAGCCTCAAATCACTTTCTCTCAATTGCAGGGGAAAGTCTCCATTCAAATGGAAGTTTCAGAGAGTTCACATTGCTTTAGATGGGTTGGAAAACACAGTTGGATTTAAATGCTCACATGGTTCGTTTCTCTCTATCACTATGTAGTTTAGATCAAACTAAAGTAAAGCCACTTACTGGGAGGGATTGGTCTCTGTCCTAGTGATTAGGTGAGCAGGCTCTTGAGTTAGCCTGGCTCATCCTGTGCCTGCTTCATCACTGTCTGGGAAGTGTGTGTGGATTGCAAAACCTAAGTCTCAGTGTGTTCCTCCGTGAAGTGGGAAACGTGACTGAACCAAACTCATATTAAATAAAATATGTAAAGCATTTAGTGCAGTGCCTGATACATAGGAAGCAGTCAAAATATACAAGAAGCTATAATCATTAATGGGCTTCCCAGGAGGCACTAGTGGTAAAAGAACCCTCCTGCCAATGCAGGAGACTTAAGAGACGTGGGTTTGATCCCTGTATTGGGAAGTTCCCCTGGAGGAGGGCATGGCAATCCACTCCAGTATTCTTGCCTGAAGAAGTCCATGGACAGAGGAGCCTGTCAGGCAATAGTACATAGGGTCACACAGAGTTGGACACAACTGAAGCTACTTAGCATGCATCATCATTAATAATAATTATTATTATATAATGAATAGCATTATTAACAATAAATATGTGACTTCATTCTTTTATATGCAACACAGTAGTTAAAAGTCTGGGCTCCAGAGCTGGGTCCACAGTTTCTGTGACCCAGGAAACCTCCTTCACTACCTGCCACTTGGCATCCTCACCTGTATAATGGAGCCAATAAGAACACAGACTTTATTTGGTAGTGAGAAATTATTTGAATCAGATAATATACACAAAACACTTGATTAAAAACTCAATAACAATTGCTATTGTTATTCTTATCTTTCCTTCTTGCATCTACTTACCTCTGATGGTTTCCTCCTATAAATAAAGAAAAAAATATATACATATATATCATTTATTTCAGCAAATAGCAAATGCAAAGCTTATCTTGTTATAGAAATGCCCTTTCCCTAACAGGGGTCTAAGTCTCTTCCCAGAAGAATTCATGCTAATGTTGCCATGTGCATAGACTGCCCCACATATAGCTCTATGTAATATTTGCATCTGACTGACAGCAGTGTGCATATCTTGTATGAACGCTCAGGAGATAAGTCATTTTGAGTGACTTGTATATTATTTATTCTTTTAACATACATATTGAGAATTACCCTATTAGCACAGTTGTAGGTTCTGGGGCCACCACAGCACAGAAAGGGGGTCTATTTCAAAGAAGGAAGTTTGGTGTATCATCAGTTCAGTTCAGTCACTCAGTCATGTCCGACACTTTGCAACCCCATGGACTGAAGCATGTCAGGCTTCCCTGTCCATCACCAACTCCTGGAGTTTGCTCAAACTCATGTTCATTGAGCTGGTGATCCCATCCAACCAGTTCATCCTCTGTCATCCCCTTCTCCCACTTCAATCTTTCCCAACATCAGGGTCTTTTCAAATGAATCAGTTCTTCCTATCAGGTGGCCAAACTATTGGAGTTTCAGCTTCAGCAACAGTCCTTCCAATGAATATTCAAGACTGATTTCCTTTAGGATAGACTGGTTGGATCACTTTGCAGTCCAAGGAATGCTTAAGAGTATTCTCCAACACAAAAAGCAATTATGAAAAGCATCAATTCTTCAGTGCTCAGCCTTCTATATAGTTTAACTCTCACATCCATGCATGACTACTGGAAAAACCCTAGCTGTGACTAGATGGACCTTTGTTGGCAAGGTAATGTCTCTGCTTTTTAATATGCTGTATATGTTGGTCATAATTTTTCTTCCAAGAAGCAAATGTCTTTTAATTTCATGGTTGCAGTCACCATCTGCAGTGATTTTTGGTTCAGTTCATTTCAGTTGTTCAGTCGTGTCTGACTCTTTGCGACCCATGAACCACAGCACACCAGGCCTCCCTGTCATCACCAACTCCAGGAGCCTACCCAAACCCATGTGCACTGAGTCGGTGATGCCAACCAACCATCTCATCATCTGTTGTTCCTACTTTTCCTGCCTTCAATCTTTCCCAACATCAGAGTTTTTTCAAATAAGTCAGCTCTTTGCATCAGGTGGCCAGAGTATTAGAGTTTCAGTTTCAACATAAGTCCTTCCAATGAACACCAGGGACTGATCTCCTTTAGAATGGACTGGTTGGATCTCCTTGCAGTCCAAGGGACCCTTAAGAGTCTTCTCCAACACCACAGTTCAAAAGCATCAATTCTTCTGTTCTCAGCTTTCTTTATAGCCCAACTCTCATATCCATACATGACCATTGGAAAAACCATAGCCTTGACTAGACGGACCTTTGTTGACAAAGTAATATCTCTGCTTTCTTTGCTGGAGCAGCTGTGAAGAGATACCCCATGCCCAAGGTAAGAGAAATCCAAGTAAGGTGTTGCAAGAGGGTATCAGAAAGCAGACACACTGAAACCATACTCACAGAAAACTAGTCAATCTAATCACACTAGGACCACAGCCTTGTCTAACTCAATGAAACCAAGCCATGCCTGCAGGGCAACCCAACACAGGCAGGTCATGGTGGCGAGGCCTGACAGAATGTGGTCCACTGGAGAAGGGAATGGCAAGCCACTTCAGTATTCTTGCCTTGAGAACCCCATGAACAGCAGGAAAAGGCAAAATGATAGGATACCAAAAGAGGAACTCCCCAGGTCATTAGGTGCCCAATATGCTACTGGAGATCAGTGGAGAAATAACTCCAGAAAGAATGAAGGGATGGAGCCAAAGCAAAAACAACACCCAGTTGTGGACGTGACCGGTGATAGAAGCAAGGTCCGATGCTGTAAAGAGTAATATTGCATAGGAACCTGGAATGTCAGGTCCAAGAATCAAGGCAAATTGGAAGTGGTCAAACAAGAGATGGCAAGGGTAAACGTCAACATTCTAGGAATCAGCGAACTAAAATGGACTGGAATGGGTGAATTTAACTCAGATGACCATTATATCTACCACTGCAGGCAGGAATCCCTCAGAAGAAATGGAGTAGCCATCATGGACAATAAAAGAGTCTGAAATGCAATACTTGGATGCAATCTCAAAACGACAGAATGATCTCTGTTCATCTCCAAGGCAACCATTCAATATCACAGTTATCCAAGTCTATGTCCCAACCATTAATGCTGAGAAAGCTGAAGTTGAACGGTTCTATGAAGACCTACAAGACCTTTTAGAACTAACACCCTTAAAAGATGTCCTTTTCCTTATACGGGACTGGAATGCAAAAGTAGGAAGTCAAGAAACACCTGGAAAAACAGGCAAATTTGGCCTTGGAATGCGAAATGAAGCAGGACAAAGACTAATAGAGTTTTGCCAAGAAAATGCACCGGTCATAGCAAACACCCTCTTCCAACAACACAAGAGAAGACTCTACACATGGACATCACCAGATGGTCAACACCAAAATCAGATTGATTATATTCTTTGCAGCCAAAGATGGAGAAGCTCTATACAGTCAACAAAAAGAAAACCAGGAGTTGACTGTGGCTCAGATCATGAACTCCTTATTACCAAATTCAGACTTAAATTGAAGAAAGTAGGGAAAACCGCTAGACCATTCAGGTATGACCTAAATCAAATCCCTTATGATTATACAGTGGAAGTGAGAAATAGATTTAAGGGCCTAGATCTGATAGATAGAGTGCCTGATGAACTATGGAATGAAGTTCGTGACATTGTACAGGAGACAGGGATCAAGACCATCCCCATGGAAAAGAAATGCAAAAAAGCAAAATTTCTGTCTGGGGAGGCCTTACAAATAGCTGTGAAAAGAAGAGAGGCGAAAAGCAAAGGAGAAAAGGAAAGATATAAGCATCCGAATGCAGAGTTCCAAAGAATAGAGAGAAGAGATAAGAAAGCCTTCTTCAGTGATCAGTGCAAAGAAATAGAGGAAAAGAACAGAATGGGAAAGACTAGAGATCTCTTCAAGAAAATTAGAGATACCAAGGGAACATTTCATGCAAAGATGGGCTCGATAAAGGACAGAAATGGTATGGACCTAACAGAAGCAGAAGATATTAAGAAGAGGTGGCAAGAATACATGGAAGAACTGTACAAAAAAGATCTTCACGACCCAGATAATCAGGATAATGTGATCACTAATCTAGAGCCAGACATCTTGGAATGTGAAGTCAAGTGAGCCTTAGAAAGAATCACTAGTTGAGCTGTTTCAAATCCTGAAAGATGATGCTGTGAAAGTCCTGCACTCAATATGCCAGCAAATTTGGAAAACTCAGCAGTGGACACAGGACTGGAAAAGGTCAGTTTTCATTCCACTCCCAAGGAAAGGCAATGCCAAAGAATGTTCAAACTACTGCACAATTGCACTCATCTCACATGCTAGTAAAGTAATGCTCAAAATTCTCCAAGCTAGGCTTCAGCAGTACATGAACCATCAACTCCCTGATGTTCAAGCTGGTTTTAGAAAAGGCAGAGGAACCAGAGATCAAATGGCCAACATCCGCTGGATCATGGAAAAAGCAAGAGAGTTGCAGAAAAACATCTACTTCTGCTTTATTGACTATGCCACAGCCTTTGACTGTGTGGATCACAATAAACTGGAAAATTCTGAAAGAGATGGGAATACCAGACCACCTAACCTGCCTCTTGAGAAATCTGTATGCCGGTCAGTAGGCAACAGTTAGAACTGGACATGGAACAACAGACTGGTTGCAAATAGGAAAAGGAGTATGTCAAGGCTGTATATTGTCACCCTGCTTATTTAACTTCTATACAGAGTACATCACGAGAAACGCTGGACTGGAAGAAACACAAGTTGGAATCAAGATTGCTGGGAGAAATATCAATAACCCCAGATATGCAGAACACCAACTTTATGGCAGAAAGTGAAGAGGAACTAAAAAGCCTCTTGATGAAAGTGAAACAGGAGAGCGGAAAAGTTGGTTTAAAGCTCAACATTCAGAAAACAAAGATCATGGCATCCGGTCCCATCACTTCATGGGAAATAGATGGGGAAACAGTGGAAACAGTGTCAGACTTTATTTGGGGGGGTTCTAAAATCACTGCAGATGGTGATTGCAGCCATGAAATTAAAAGACGCTTACTCCTTGGAAGAAAAGTTATGACCAACGTAGATAGCATATTCAAAAGCAAAGGCATTACTTTGCCATCTAAAGTCTGTCTAGTCAAGGGTATGATTTTTCCTGTGGTCATGTATGGATGTGAGAGTTGGACTGTGAAGAAGGCTGAGCACTGAAGAATTGACGCTTTTGAACTGTGGTGTTGGAGAAGACTCTTGAGAGTCCCTTGGACTGCAAGGAGATCCAACCAGTCCATTCTGAAGGAGATCAATCCTGGGATTTCTTTGGAAGGAATGATGCTGAAGCTGAAACTCCAGTACTTTGGCCACCTCATGCGAAGAGTTGACTCATTGGAAAAGACTTTGATGCTGGGAAGGATTGGGGGCAGGAGGAGAAGGGGACGACAAACGATGAGATGGCTGGATAGCATCACTGACTCCATGGACATGAGTCTGAGTGAACTCTGGGAGATGGTGATGGACAGGGAGGCCTGGCGTGCTGCGATTCATGTGGTAGCAAAGAGTCAGACACGACTGAGCTACTGAACTGAACTGAACTAGGTTGGTCATAACTTTCCTTCCAAGGAGTGAGAGTCTTTTAATATCATGGCTGCAATCACCATCTGCAGTGATTTTGGAGCCCCCCAAAATAAAGTCTGACACTGTTTCCACTGTTTCTCCATCTATTTACCATGAAGTGAAATGGCTATCTGAGGAGGCCTTACAAATAGCTGTGAAAGAAGAGAAATGAAAAGCAAAGGAGAAAAGGGAATATATCCATTTGAATGCCGGGTTCCTAAGAAAAAACAAGAAGCGATCAGAATGCCTTCCTCGGCGATCAATGCAAAGAAATAGAGGAAAACAATAGAATGAGAAAAACTAGAGATCTTGTCAAGAAAATTAGAGATACCAAGGGAACATTTCATGCAAAGATGGGCTCAATAAAGGACAGAAATGGGATGGACCTAAACAGAAGCAGAAGATATTAAGAAGATGTGGCAAGAATATACATAAGAACTGTACAAAAAAGATATTCATGACCCAGATAATAACAATGGTGTGATCACTCACCTAGAACCAGACATCCTGGAATGTGAAGGCCAGTGGGCGTTAGGAAGCATTACTACAAACAAAGCTAGTGGAGGTGATGGAATTCCAGCAGTGATTTTGAAGCCCCCCAAAATAAATCTTCACTTTTTTCCACTGTTTCCCCATCTATTTGCCATGACGTAATGGAACCAGATGCCATGATCTTCGTTTTCTGAATGTGGAGTTTTAAACCAACTTTTTCACTCTCCTCTTTCACTTTCATCAAGAGGCTCTTTAGTTCCTCTTCACTTTCTATCATAAAGGTGGTGTCATCTGCATATGAGGTTATTAATATTTCTCCCGGCAATCTTGATTCCAACTTGTTCTTCATCCAGTCCAGCATTTCTCATGATGTACTCTGCATATAAGTTAAATAAGCAGGGTGACAATATACAGCCTTGACATACTCCATTCCTGATCTGGAAACAGTCTGTCATTCCATGTCCACTTCTAACTTGCTTCTTGGCCTGCATACAGATTTCTCAGGAGGCAGGTCAGGTGGTCTGGTATTGCCATCTCTTTAAGAATTTTCCACAGTTTGTTGTGATACTACAGTCAAAGTCTTTGGCATAGTCAATAAAGCAGAAGTAGATGTTTTTCTCAGAGAAGGCAATGGCACCCGACTCCAGTACTCTCGCCTGGAAAATCCCATGGATGGAGGAGCCTGGTAGGCTGCAGTCAATGGGGTCGCTGAGTTGGACACGACTGAGTGACTTCACTTTCACTTGTCACTGTCATGCATTGGAGAAGGAAATGGTAACCCACTCCAGTGTTCTTGTCTGGAGTATCCCAGGGATGGGGGATCCTGGTGGGCTGCCGTCTATGGGGTCACACAGAGTTGGACAGGACTGAAGTGACTTAGGAGCAGCAGCAGCAGCAGATGTTTTTCTGGAACTTTCTTGCTTTTTTGATGATCCAGTGGATGTTGGCAATTTGATCTCTGATTTCTCTGGCTTTTCTAAATCCATCTTGCACATCTGGAAGTTCAGTTTACATACTGGTGAAGCCTGGCTTGGAGAATTTTGAGCATTACTTTGCTAGTGTGTGAGATGAGTGCAATTTTGTGGTAGTTTGAGCATTCTTTGGCATTGCCTTTCTTTGGGATTGGAATGAAAACTAACCTTTTCCAGTCCTGTGGCCACTGCTGAGTTTTCCAAATCTGCTGGCATATTGAGTGCAGCACTTTCACAGCATTTCTTTTAGAATTTGAAAGAGCTAAACTGGAATTCCTTCACCTCCACTAGCTTGTTCATAGTGATGCTTCCTAAAGCCCACTTAACTTTGTATTTCAGGATGTCTGGCTCTAGGTGAGTGATCACAACATTGTGGTTATCTGGGTCATGAAGATCTTTTTTCTTATAGTTCTTCTGTGTATTCTTGCCACCTCTTCTTACTATCTTCTGTTTCTATTAGGTCCATACAATTTCTGTCCTTTATTGTGCCCATTTTTGCATGAAATGCCTTTATCTTACTCAGTGGTAATTTGGGGGTGAGAACAAGCTGGTGAAGTATGAATCTGGAAAAAGGAGTCTGGAAAATGTCTGCTGATGATACACTGAGATTCAGAAGTGCAGATATTGATGATGTGAGGATGCCTGAGTTGTTTTATCCTGAGTCATGAATGGTTGTTCCTGCTCCCTTTAACAGTGAGGTTTCCATTTCCCTGTCTTATTACTGCAGTCCTGCTCTGGACTTGACTGTCTCCCTGTCCATCACCCATGACTGCATAATTTAGTAGACTCTCAGTGACTAAAATGTTTGGTAAATTGTGTCTCTCCTTTGATATTTGTCTGATATTTTCATACGGGTCAGAGAGAGGACCTGGTTTATCCCTTTTTCCATTTTTAAGTTTTATAATTATTGATTAGAGGTAGTCTATAAAAGAAAGAGGAGGTTCAGATAATCAGGTCCACCTTCTATGGTGTTTTTGTTCCGTAATAGCCATCTGACTAGTTTATAAAGATCAATCTGTGCTTAAAGTGCCCGATGATGAAGTGCTCAGGATTACATGTAGGTCATATGTACTCTCTTGTTTTATAAGGAATGAGGGTGGAGAGGAGAGATTATTAAGTAATGAGAGCTTCATCTTGAGCAGATGTCTCTTTAAGCTTCTGACAAGTCAAGAATTAAAGCAGGCTTTTGTTTTTGTTACAGTTGTAAGAAATCTAGGGTCAACAAAAAACCTGCACAGAGATGCTCTATTTTTTAACTTTTTATTTTATATTGGAATATAGCTGATTAACAATGATTTGATAGCTTAGGTGGACAGCAAAAAGACTCAGGTATACACACACATACATGTATCCATTCTCCCCCAAATCCCCCTTCTATTCCAGGCTGGCACATGACATTGAGCAGAGCTCCCTGTGCTATAGAGGAAGACCTCATTGGCTATCAATTTTGAATATAACAGTGTGTACATGTCAACACCAAATTTCCTTACTATCCCTTCTCCTCACCCTTCCTCCCTGGCGACCATAAGTTCCTTCTCCAAGTCTGTGAGTCTGTTCTGTATTATAGATAAGTCCATTCGTATCATTTCTTTTTAGATTCTCCATATAAGGGATGCCATATGATATTTCTTCTCTGACTTACTTCGCTCTGCATGACAATTTCTAGGTCCATCAAATCAATATCTCTGCAGATGTGATTATTTCATCCCTGTGGTCATGTATGGATGTGAGAGTTGGACTGTGAAGAAGGCTGAACGCCAAAGAATTGATGCGTTTGAACTGTGGTGTTGGAGAAGACTCTTGAGAGTCCCTTGGACTGCAAGGAGATCCAACCAGTCCATTCTGAAGGAGATCAGCCCTGGGATTTCTTTGGAAGGAATGATGCTGAAGCTGAAACTCCAGTACTTTGGCCACCTCATGAGAAGAGTTGATTCATTGGAAAAGACTCTGATGCTGGGAGGGATTGGGGGCAGGAGGAGAAGTGGACGACCAAGGATAAGATGGCTGGATGGCATCACGGACACGATGGATGTGAGGACGACCGAGGAAGATGGCTGGATGGCATCACGGACACGATGGACGTGAGTCTGAGTGAACTCCGGGAGATGGTGATGGACAGGGAGGCCTGGTGTGCTGCGATTCATGGGGTCACAAAGAGTCGGACACGACTGAGTGACTGAACTGAACTGAACTGAATATTCCATTGTGTATATGTACCACATTTTCTTTATCCATTCCTCTGCCAATGGATATTTATGTTACTTCCATGTCTTGGCTATTGTAAATAGCACTGCAATGAACACTGTGTTGCATGTATAATTTATTTATTTTAATTGGAGGATAATTACTTTACAATATTGTGGTGGTTTGGAATCAGCCATGGGTGCACATGTGTCTCCCCATACTGAACCCCCCTCTCACCTCTCTCCCTACCCAATCACTCTGGGTTGTCCCAGAGCACCAGTGTTGAGTGCCTTGCTTCATGCATTGAACTTGCACTGTTCATCTCTTTTATGTATAGTATTATACATCTTTCAATGCTATTCTGTCAAATAGTTCCACCCTTGTCTTGTTCCACACAGTCCAAAACTCTGTTCTTTACACCTGTGTCTCTTTTGATGCTTTTCTTATAGGATCATTGTTACCATTTTTCTAAATTCAATTCAGTTCAGTTCAGTTCAGTCACTCAGTTGTGTCCAACTCTTTGTGACCCCATGAACCGCAGCACACCAGGCCTCCCTGTCCATCACCAACTCCTGGAGTCTACCCAAACCCATGTCCATTGAGTCGGTGATGCCATCCAACCATGTCATCCTCTGTCGTCCCCTTCTCCTCATGCTCTCAATCTTTCCCAGCATCAGGGTCTTTTCAAATGAGTCAGCTCTTTGCATTAGGTGGCCAATGTATTGGAGTTTCAGCTTCAGCATCAGCCCTTCCAATGAACAACCAGGACATATTGTATTGGTCTTTCTCTTACTGACTTATTTCACTCTGAATAATAGGCTCCAGTTTCATCCACCTCATTAGAACTGACTCAAATATGCTTTTTTAAATAGCTGAATAATATTCCATTGTGTATATGTACCACAGCTTTCTTATCCATTCATCTGCCAATGGATATTTATGTTGCTTCCATGTCCTAGCTATTGTAAACAGTGCTGCAGTGAACATTGGGGTACACATCTCTTTCAATTCTGGTTTCCTTAGTGTGTATGCCCAATAGTTGGATTGCTAGGTCATATGGCAGTTCTATTTCCAGTTTTTTAAGGAATCTCCACACTGTTCCCCATAGGGGCTGTACCAGTTTGCAGTCCCACCAACAGTGTAAGTGGGTTCCTTTTTTTCCAAACCCTCTCCAGCATTTATTGTTTGTAGACTTTTTGATGGCAACCATTGGGACTAGTGTGAGATGATACCTCATTTTGGTTTTTATTTGCATTTCTCTAATAATGAGTGATGTTGAACATCTTTTCATGTGTTTATTAGCCATTTGTATGCCTTCTTTGAAGAAATGTATGTTTAGTTCTTTGGCCCACTTTTTGATTGGGTTGTTTGTTTTTCTGGTATTGAGCTGCATGATCTGCTTGTATATTTTGGAGACTAATTCTTTGTTGATTGCTTCATTTGCTGTTATTTTCTCCCATTCTGAAGGCTGTCTTTTCACCTTGCTTATAGTTTCCTTTGTTGTGCAGAAGCTTTTAATTTTAATTAGGTCCCATTTGTTTACTTTTGTTTTTATTTCCATTACTCTGGGAGGTGGGTATAGAGGATCTTCCTGTGATTTATAATAGAGAGTGTCCTGCCTATGTTTCCCTCTAAGAGTTTTATAGTTTCTGGTCTTACATTTAGATCTTTAATCCATTTTGAGTTTATTTTTGTGTGTGGTGTTAGAAAGTGTTCTAGTTTCATTCTTTTACAAGTGGTTGACCAGTTTTCCCAGCACCACTTGTTAAAGAGATTGTCTTTAATCCATTGTATATTCTTGCCTCCTTTGTCAAAGATAAGGTGTCCATAGGTATGTGGATTTATCTCTGGTCTTTCTATTTTGTTCCATTGATCTATATTTCTGACTTTGTGCCAGTACCATACTGTCTTGATGACTGTAGCTTTGTAGTATAGTCTGAAGTCAGGCAGGTTGATTCCTCCAGTTCCAATTTTCTTTCTCAAGATTGCTTTGGCTATTCAAGGTTTTTTGTGTTGCCATACAAATTGTGAAATTATTTGTTCCAGTTTTGTGAAAAATACTGTTGGTAGCCTGATAGGGATTGCATTGAATCTGTAGATTGCTTTGGGTAGTGTACTCATTTTCACTATATTGATTCTTCTAATACATAGACATGATATATTTCTCCATCTATTTGTGTCCTCTTTGATTTTTTTATCAGTGTTTTATAGTTTTCTATATATAGGTCTTTTGTTTCTTTAGGTAAATTTATTCCTAAGAAATTTATTCTTTTCATTGCAGTGGTGAATGGGATTGCTTCCTTAATTTCTTTTCCTTTTTTTTTTCATTGTTAGTATATAGAAATGCAAGGGATTTCTGTGTATTAATTTTATATCCTGCAATTTTACTATATTTTATCTTTTTAAACCATGTTTTTTTCCAGATATATGCCCAGAAGTAGGTTTGCAGGGTTATATGGTAGCTCTATTTTTAGCTCTTTAAGGAAACTCTATACTGTTCTTCATAGTTGCTGTACCAATTTACATTCCCATCAACAGTGTAGGAGGGTTCCCTTCTCTCCACACCTTCTCCAACACTTATTTGTGGAATTGTATGTGATAGCCATTCTGACTGGTGTGAGGTGACATAGAAATGCTCTGCTTCACTCACAAGACTTGGGTAAACTATGGCCTATCTTCCTCCCGTCGTACCATATTTATTCTGTAATCCAGCAGTGTCTATTTCCCGAGTTATTTTTCATTCATTTCTTTATATCCTGGGGTATTGGGATATGATGTTCAAAGAGCAGCTTAATACTTACTGAGAGAGTTAATAGTGCTGAATGGCATCCCTGTTGGCCACTTGGATGTGTTTAATGGCAAAAACAGTAATGCTGGATTGGTGTTTTTTTGTTCTTTTTTTTTACTCAAGCTTGACCTAGTCAGCCCCTGTATTTCTACCCATCACACAAGAGACAAATCTCTTTTTATCTTTACCTATCTCTACTCCTTCTGAATTGGAATAATATCCTGAAAGGAAAAATACAGTGCTTTTAACATATTTGCATTTTTCTTGCCTCATTGCAAGCCCTCATAATTGAACATGGTGCACGCATGCCTGCTTCAACTCTGTGATGCCATGGACTGTAGCCCACCAGGCTCCTCTCTCCATGTATTTCTCCAGGCAAGAATACTGGAGTGGGTTGATATTTCCTACTCCAGGGGATCTTCCCAACCCAGGTTGATCTTTTCACCCCAGGGGTTGAACCCACATCAAATGCAATTCCTGCACTGGAGGGCAGATTCTTTACCACTTGGAACATCCAATTGAATATGGTACCATTTCCAAATGTACAATAGGTCTTCATGAAGTTAATCTGCCTTATGTATAATCTTGAAATCATTCCAGAGAACTCACAGAAATCTCACAGGAAGTAATCAAGCCAAGAAGCTTAATTTAACATCAAAAATAAAATAAAAATGAGATTGAATGACTGATAATTAAATATATATACTTACGTATATAACACATATATGTATATGTGTTAAATAAATATGTATTAAATATATTTATGTATATAACACATATAAATACATATGTGTTAAATAAATATATATACTTATATATATAAACACAACCAAGACTAGCCTGTAGTCAATCATCAGATATTTTCAGCATGGATAAGTCTGCCAACACATTGAAAGTTTTATTTTTAAAAATGTAGTAAAGTTAGGGTCTTAGGTTTGGGGTTGAATGGGCTGGATGCAACCTTGGGAAATACAGAATTCTTCTCTTGTTCTATCATTGACTTTGAGAGATCAAGATTGGAGATGTCCCATCAGAACTGTAAAAACCCAGTTGGTTCTCAGATTAAGATTTTGAGGAATCAAATTAGTCAGTAAAATGATTTATTTGGGGCCTTGTATGAGTGAATTGGCTGATAACAAAAATATCTGTCTGGTATGTGATTTTTAAAAACCTTCACTTGTGACTAATATTTGTGTACTTTTATGTTATTTTTAGGGCAATGATTTAAGACTTTTTTTTAATAGTAGAGAGCATAAGTTTCAAAAGCAAACATTTAAATGAAACTTCAAGATATCAGCAAAACATTGTTCTGCCTGATATTTTGTCTCTACTCCTTTATCCAAAGGGTTTGTAGACACAACAGTTTGAAAGTCACTGTTCAGTTCAGTTCAGTTGTTCTGTCGTGTCCGACTTTTGCGACCCCATGAATCGCAGCACGCCAGGCCTCCCTGTCCATCACCAACTCCTGGAGTTCCCTCAAACTCACCTCCATCGAGTCTGTGATGCCATACAGCCATCTCATCCTCGGTCGTCCCCTTCTCCTCCTGCCCACAACCCCTCCCAGCATCAGAGTCTTTACCAATGAGTCAACTCTTCTCATGAGGTGGCCAAAGTACTGGAGCTTCAGCTTTAGCATCATTGCTTCCAAAGAAATCCCAGGGCTGATCTCCTTCAGAATGGACTGGTTGGATCTCCTTGCAGTCCAAGGGACTCTCAAGAGTCTTCTCCAACACCACAGTTCAAAAGCATCAATTCTTCAGTGCTCAGCCTTCTTCACCATTCAACTCTCACATCCATACATGACCACAGGAAAAACCACAGCCTTGACTAGACAGACCTTCGTTGGCA
>SJYQ01003257.1:89244-99531 GCA_006410935.1 Redunca redunca
TTTTTCGTTTATATCTTGGGAAAAGTTTTCTTTCTTTTCAATTATAAACTAGTATGTTATTCCCATCTCATTACTTATTTCTGCATTTTGTCACTTTAAAATAACAAATGGGATCTAATTAAAATTAAAAGCATCTGCACAACAAAGGAAACTATAAGCAAGGTGAAAAGACAGCCTTGAGAATGGGAGAAGATAATAGCAAATGAAGCAACTGACAAAGAATTAATCTCAAAAATATACAAGCAACTTATGCAGCTCAATTCCAGAAAAATAAACAACCCAATCAAAAAGTGGGCCAAAGAACTAAACAGACATTTCTCCAAAGAAGACATACAGATGGCTAACAAACACATGAAAAGATGTTCAACATCACTCATTATCAGAGAAATGCAAATTAAAACCACAATGAGGTACCATTTCATGCCAGTCAGAATGGCTGCTATCCAAAAGTCTACAAGCAGTAAATGCTGGAGAGGGTGTGGATAAAAAGGAACCCTCTTACACTGTTGGTGGGAATGCAAACTAGTATAGCCACTATGGAGAACAGCACAGAGATTCCTTAGAAAACTGGAAATAGAACTGCCATACAACCCAGCAATCCCACTACTGGGCATAGATACTGAGGAAACCAGAATGGAAAGAGACACTTGTATCTCAGTGTTCATGGCAGCACTGTTTATAATGGCCAGGACATGGAAGCGACCCAGATGTCCATCAGCAGACGAATGGATAAGAAAGCTGTGGTACATATACACAATGGAGTATTACTCAGCCATTAAAAAGAATACATTTCAATCAATTCTAATGAGGTGGATGAAACTGGAGCCAATTATACAGAGTGAAGTAAGCCAGAAAGAAAAACACCAATACAGTATACTAATACATATACATGGAATTTAGAAAGATGGTAATGATAACCCTGTGTGAGACAGAAAAAGAGACACAGATGTATAGAACAGTCTTTTGGACTCTGTGGGAGAGGGTGAGGGTGTGATAATTTGGGAGAGTGGCATTGAAACATATATATTAGCATATGTGAAACTAATCACCAGTCCAGGTTCTATGCATGATACAGGATGCTCAGGGCTGGTGCACTGGGATGACCCAGAGGGATGGGATGGGGAGGCAGGTAGGAGGGGGGTTCAGGATGGGGAACACATGTACACCCGTGGGGGATTCATGTCAATATAAGGCAAAACCAATACAATATTGTAAAGTAATTCAGTTCAGTTCAGTTCAGTCACTCAGTCGTGTCTGACTCTTTGCGACCCCATGAATCGCAGCACGCCAGGCCTCCCTGTCCATCACCATCTCCCGGAGTTCACTCAGACTCACGTCCATCAAGTCAGTGATGCCATCCAGCCATCTCATCCTCGGTCGTCCCCTTCTCCTCCTGCCCCCAATCCCTCCCAGCATCAGAGTCTTTTCCAATGAATCAGTTCTTCGCATGAGGTGGCCAAAGTACTGGAGTTTCAGCTTCAGCATCATTCCTTCCAAAGAAATCCCAGGGTTGATCTCCTTCAGAATGGACTGGTTGGATCTCCTTGCAGTCCAAGGGACTCTCAAGAGTCTTTTCCAACACCACAGTTCAAACGCATCAATTCTTCGGTGCTCAGCCTTCTTCACAGTCCAACTCTCACATCCATACATGACCACAGGAAAAACCATAGCCTTGACTAGACGGACCTTAGTCGGCAGCGTAATGTCTGTGCTTTTGAATATGCTATCTAGGTTGGTCATAACTTTTCTTCTAAGGAGTAAGTGTAGTCTCCAATTAAAATAAATAAATTTATATTAAAAATAATAATAATAAAATCCCATAATCACCAGGTGGGTGAACCACAAGCTGGAGAACAATAATACGAAGAAGTTCTCACACTGTTGTAAAGGTTTTAGGTGCCACACCAGACTTCCCAGTGTGGGGATCCGGCAAAGGAACTGGTAATCTCCAGGGAATCTGACTTTGGAGGACAGTGGTATTTGATTATAGATCTACCACAGATACAAGGAAAAATCTGGCTGTTATAGACAGGAGTGGCAGGAACACTGAAAAAGTCCTATCTTCACAGAGACCAGCCTAAGACTGAGACTGGGCCAGAAAAATTTAAGAACCCCAGTTGCTCTCACTATGAACCTAGCTCCAGAAAACAAGGAGCAGCAGCCTTCTGCTGCAGGGGGGACATGCACTTGAAGAGAGAGCCCCCCTGTGGCAAGCATGTGCAGAAGTAGTAGACAGCCTGAGTATGGAGCAGAAATACTGAGAGCCCTCTAGCTTGGAGGAATTTGTAGCCTTCGGTACAGAGCAGAATTGAAATCCAGACCAGATCATGACAATAATGGGAACTAACATACTACCATTCAATATAAAAGTTCAAGACACAACAAAAAAGTGAAAAAACCCAACCCATAGTCAGGAAAGAAAGTATTCAAGAGAACCAGACTGAGATAAGCTAATGTTTGATCAGATAGGAANCTGAGATTCATGCACACTAATTTATGTAAAGTTATTAGTTGCTGAATAGCATTTCATTTTGTCAACATATCATATTTTGTCCATTCTTCTTTACAGGCATTTGGATATTTTATAGGCATTTTGGATTAAGAATAGTGATGCTAGGAATGTAAACTCCTGGGCCTTAGCTGAATGTCTGAGTGATTTCTGTTTGGCATTTACCTGTGAGTGGAATTATTCTGTCTGATTGTATAAGCTAGCACACAGGAAGGAACTATCAAGTGAAAGTCATATAAATGACAGAGATCTTATCCCTAAGCAAACTTTACTAAATAATTTTAATAGGAATGTGACTGACAGAGGAGAGGAGAGAGAGGTCAGGTCATCAAGGATTGCTTCTTAGGAACTGTCTTCCCTTGCCCAACACATCCCACTGGCCCAGCATAATAGATGAGAATTTCATTACATTTGCAGGGTCACCTCAAATGTTGGGAGCATTTAAACTGTGAAGCCACAGAGCTATGTTGCTTAGGTGAGATTCTCCAGAGGGCCATGGCTCATGTATCTTGGGTTCTTTTTCTTGTAGGGTATCCTACCAAGGGCATATCAGATTTAAGATCTCTTCTCCCAAATATCATTAGTCTATTTATCTGGAGGTCTTATTATAAAGGAGATGAGACTGGATGACCTCAAGAGCCTTTCTCCCAAGAGCTCTCCTTGGTAAGGGCAGTGAATGGATTGAAACCCAGTTGCTTTAACTCCCTCTTCTCAGCATGGGCAGCTTTAATAGTCAATGAAATTCAGTCAATGAAATTTAAAAGTGGTTGTACTAATTTACTCCACAACAGTATTTTGTGAACATTCTGATTGCTCTCCATTCCCACCAGCAATTACATTGCATTATCCTTTGCTAGTTTATTTTCCTTTTCACCATCATGGTAGGTATGTGGTGAAATATCCACACACCTGAAGTTTTCGTTTCTGTGATGACTGATAAAATTGAACATCTTTTCATATATTCACTGGCCTTTGGATATTCACTTTTGTAAAAAGTTCAGGAATCTCTTCTCATTTTCTTTTTTGAATAGTTTACTTAGTTTTAATTGGAGGATAATTCCTTTCAAATCTTGTGTTGGCTTCTGCCATACATCAGCATGAATCTGTCAGAGGCATATATATATTCTCTCCCTCTTTGACTATGTGGATCACAACAAATTGTGGACATTTCTTAAAGAGATGGGATACCAGACAATCTTACCTGTCTCCCAAGAAACTTGTATGCAGGTCAAGAAGGAACAGTTAGAACCAGACATGGAGCAACAGACTGGTTCCAAAATGGGAAAGGAGTACATCAAGGCTGTATATTTCTCACCCTGCTTATTTAATTATATGCAAAGTACATCACGCAAAATGCTGGGCTGGATGAATCACAAGCTGGATTCACAAGCTGGGAGAAATATCAACAACCACAGATACACAAATAATATCACTTTAATGGCAGGAAGTGAAGAGGAACTAATGAATCTCTTGATAAAGATCAAAGAGGAGAGTGAAAAAACTGGCTTAAAACTCAAAAACCTAAGATCATGGCATCTGGTCCCATCACTTCATAGCAAAGAGAAGGGTAAAAAGTGGAAACAGTGACAGATTTTATTTTCTTGGGCTCCAAAATCACTGTGGATGGTGAAATTAAAAGATACTTGTTCCTTGGAAGAAAATCTATGAAAAACCTAGAGAGTATGTTAAAAAGCAGAGACATCATTTTGTCAACAAAGATCCATATAGTCAAAGCTATGGTTTTTTCAGTAGTCATGTAGGGATGTGAAAGTTGGACCATAAAGAAGCCTGAGCACCAAAGGGAAATCAACACTGAATATTCATTGGTAGGACTGATGCTGAAGCTGAAGCTTCAGTATTTTGGCCACCTGATGAGATGAGACAACTCCTTAGAAAAGACCCTGATACTAGGGAAGATTAAGGGCAGGAGAATAATCAGGCTACAGAGGAGATGGTTGGATAGCATCACTGACTCAATAAACATGGGTTTGAGCAAACTCCTGGAGATAGTGAGGGACAGGAAAGCCTGGAACACTGCTGTCCATGGGGTTGCCAAGAGCTAGGCAGGACTTAGGGACAGAACATCAACAATAATTCTTGAACCTCCCTCTCATCTCCCACCCAATCCCACCCACCTAGGTTGTCACAGATCACTGGGTTGATCTCCCTATATCATATAGCAAATTCCCACTGGCTATCTATTTTATATAATGTAATGTATGTTTCCATGCTACATTTTCAGTTCATCCCACCTTCTCCTTCCCCCACTGTGTCTACAATTCTGTTCTGCAAATAAACGTATTTGCAGTACCATCTTTATAGATTCCATATATGTGTTCATATATGATATTTGTTTTCCCCTTTTGGACTTACTTCACTCTCTGTAATAGGCTCTAGGTTCAGCCACCTCATTAGGACTGACTCAAATGCCTTCTTTTTTATGGCTGAGTAATATTCCATTGTGTATATACCACAGCTTCTTTATCCATTCAACTGTTCATTGACATCTATACTGCTTCCATGCCCTAGCTATAGTAAATAACGCTGCAATGAAAACTGGGGTATGTGTGTCTCTTTCAGTTCTGGTTTTCTCAGGGTGTATGCCCAGTAGTTAGATTGTTGGGTCATATGGTAGTTCTATTCCTAGTTTTGTAAGGAATCTCCATACTGTTCTCCACAGTGGCTGTATCAATTTACATTTCCATCAACGATGCAAGAGAGTTCCCTTTTCTCCACACCCTCTTCAGCATGTATTGCTTGTAGATTCTTTAATGATGGCCATTCTGACCAGTGTGAGATGATACTTCATTGTAGTTTTGATTTGTATTTCTCTAGTAATGAGCAATGTTGAGCATATTTTCATGTGTTTATTAACCATCTGTATGTCTTATTCAGATAAATGTCTATTTAGATCTCCTGCCCATTTTTAGATTTTCTTTTCTTTCTCTCATCAAAGTTTTTCAGCTTTATACAAATATACAAATCTTGTAAGTTTTGTTACATTTAGTCTTATGTACTTCATTTTGGGGTTATTAATGTGAATGGTAGTGTTATTTTAAATTCCAATTTTTCATTTAATATACAGGAAAGCAACCAACTTTTGTAGATAAGACTTGCATCCAACAACATTTCTATAATTCAGTTCAATTCAGTCGCTCAGTCATGTCTGACTCTGCGACCCCACAAATTGCAGCACGCCAGGCCTCCCTGTCCATCACCAACTCCTGGAGTTCACCCAAACTCATGTCCATCAAGTCGGTGATGCCATCCAGCCATCTCATCCTGTTGTCCCCATCTCCTCCTGCCCCCAATCCCTCCCAGCAACAGGGTCTTTTCCAACGAGTCAACTCTTCGCATGAGGTGGCCAACTTTATTGGAGTTTCAGCTTCAACATCAGTCCTTCCAAACAACACCCAGGACTGATCTACTTTAGAATGGACTGGTTGGATCTCCTTGCAGTCCAAGGGACTCTCAAGAGTCTTCTCCAACACCACAGTTCAAAAGCATCAATTCTTTGGCGCTCAGCCTTCTTCACAGTCCAACTCTCACATCCATACATGACTACTGGAAAAACCATAGTTGGCAAAGTAATGTCTCTACTTTTGAATATGCTACCTAGATTGGTCATAACTTTCCTTCCAAGGAATAAGCATCTTTTAATTTCATGGCTGCAATCACCATCTGCAGTGATTTTGGAGCCCCCCAAAATAAAGTCTGACACAGTTTCCACTGTTTTCCCATCTATTTCCCATGAAGTGATGGGACCAGATGCCATGGTCTTCTTTTTCTGAATGTTGAGCTTTAAGCCAACTTGTTCACTCTCCTCTTTTACTTTCATCAAGAGGCTTTTTAGTTCCTCTTCACTTTCTGCCATAAGGATGGTGTCATCTGCATTACAAGAGTTTTATTGTCAATTCTTGGGATTTTCTACATAAACAATCATGTTATTTTAAAAAAAGTTGGGGGGGGCAGTGTTTTTCTGTGTTCCTGATCAGTATATATTGTATTTCCTTTTCTTATCTTATTGCAATGGCTAAGAATTTCAACACAGTTTGCATAGAAATCATGAGAGACAGAAACCATTCCTTCTCCCCATTTGAAGGAGATACCATCCAATTTCTCATTGTAAGTATGATGTTACCTGTAGGGCTTTTTTGTAGATGTCTTTAGTTTGGATTGAAGAAATTCCCTTCTATTCTTAGCTTGCTGAGAGTTTTTATTGTGACCAGAAGTGATATTTTGTCAAGTACATTTTTGCATCAGTTGATATTATCTTATGTTTTTTCTACTTTATCCTGGTAATATGTTAAATTACATTGATTGATGTTTGAATGTTGAAACACTCATGTCTGGCTGGAATGAATTTCACTTGGTCTTTGTTGTATAATTTTTATATACATTGTTGGATATTATTTGCTAATTTTTTTTGAGGATTTTTGCATATGGTGGCTCAGTGGTAAAGCATCTGCCTGCCATATGGGAGACCCGGGTTTGATCCCTGGGTCAGGAAGTTCCCCTGGAGAACGAAATGGCAAGCCACACCAGTACTCTTGCCTGGAAAATTACATGGATGGAGAAGCCTGGTAAGCCACAGTCCATGGGTTGCAAAGAGTTATACACTACTGAGCAACTTCACTTCTTCATACAAGTTATGGGTTTCAGTTTTCTTCTTTCTTTCTTTCTTTTTCTTTTTTTGTATTAGAGTAATGCTACTCTTACAGAATAGTTAGGAAGCATTTCTTCTTATATTTTCTAGAAGAGCCTGAAAGACATTTCTTCCTTAAATGTTTATAAAGTTTATCAGTGAAACCATCTGGTCCTGGCATTTGATTCAACTTCTTAAATAGATATGACACAATTGAAGTTTTTCTCTTTTTCCTTATGTGTTTTCTGGTAATTTTTATCTTTAATATAATTGGTCTATTTAATCTGAGTTATCAAATTCAGGGGCATGATGCTGTTTATAATATTTTACTTCCCTTTAATGTCCGTGGGCTCAGAAGTGATGAAGATTTTATATTTATATTATTAGTAATCTACATATTTTCTCTTTTATTTTCTTGGTTAGTCCACCTAGAGATTTATGAATTTTATTGAGCACTTCAAAGGACCAGCTTTTGATTTTGTCGGTTTTTAAAATAATTTTCAGCTTTCAGTTTTACAAATTTCTCTGCTAATTATTTCTTCTCTTCTGTTTGTTTTTAGTTTAAATTATTCTTCCCTCTCATCTAAGTTTCCAAAGATTATAAATGTTTAGATCATTCTTCTTTTCTAATACTTACATTTAACGCTCTACATTTTCTTCTAAGCACTGATTTTCTGTATTTCACAAGTTTTGATGTTCTATTTTGTCACTTAAGTTCAAAATGTTGTTAAAATTTCTTCTGAGACATTTCTTTGACCTACATGTTACCTATTAGTGTGTTATTTAGTTTAGTTTACAAACATTTTTGGATTTTCAAGCTTTATGTTCAGTTAGTTCAGTCGTTCAGTTGTGTCCCACTCTTTGCAACCCCATAGGCTATAGCATACCAGACTTCCCTGTACATCACCAGCTCTGGAGCTTCTTCAAACTCATATTGATTGAGTCAGTGATGCCAACCAACCATCTCATCCAATGTCATCCCCTTCTTCTCCTGCCTTCAATCTTTCCCAGCATCAATGTCTTTTCCAATGAGTCAGTTCTTCGCATCAGCTGGCTAAAGTATTGGAGATTCAGCATCAGTCCTTCCAATGAATATTTAGGACTGATTTCCTTTAGGACTTACTGGTTTGATCTCCTTGCAGTCCAAGGGACTCTCAAGAGTCCTCTCCAAGACCACAGTTCAAGAGCATCAATTCTTTGGCACTCAGCTTTCCTTATAGTCCAACTCTCACATCCATACATGACTATTGGAAAAACCATAGCTTTGATTAGACAGACTTGTTGCCAAAGTAATGTCTCTGCTTTTTAATATGCTGTCTAGGTTGGTCATAACTTTTCTTCCAAAGCACAAGCTTCTTTTAATTTCAAAGCTGCAGTCACCATTTGCAGTGATTTTGAAGCCTAAGAAAATAAAGTCTGTCAGTTTCCATTATTTCTCTACCTATTAGCCATGGAGTGATGGGACTGATGCCATGATCTTAGTTTTCTGAATGTTGAGTATTAAGCCAGCTTTTTCACTCTCCTCTTTCACTTTCATCAAGATACTCTTTATTTCCTCTTCACTTTCTGCCATATGGGTGGTGTCATCTGCATATCAGGTTATTGGTATTTCTCCCTGCAATCTTGATCCAGCTTGTGCTTCATCCAGCCTGGCATTTCTCCTGATGTACTCTGCATATAAGTTAAATAAGCAGGGTGACAATATACAGCCTTGATATATCCCTTTCCCATTTTGGAGCCAGTCTGTTGTTCCATATCCAGTTCTAACTGTGGCTTTCTGACCTGCATACAGATTTCTCATGAGGCAAGAAAGGTGATCTGGTATTCCTATCTTGAGGAATTTTCCACACAGTAACCCAAGCCTATGCCCCAACTACTAATGCTGAAGAAGCTGAAATTGAACGGTTCTGTGAAGACCTAAAAGACCTTCTAGAACTAACACCTACAAAAGATGTCCTTTTCATTACAGGGGACTGGAATGCAGAAGTAGGAAGCCAAGAGATATTTGAAGTAGCAGGCAAATTTGGCTTTGGAGTACACAATGAAACAGGGCAAAGGATAACAGAGTTTTTCCAAGAGAACTCTGGCAAGTTTGCACTGGTCATAGCAAACATCCTATTTCCAACAACATAAGAGAAGGCTCTACACATGGACATAGCCAGATGGTCAATACTGAAATCAGATTGATTATATTCCTTGCACCCCAAAACGAAGAAGCTCTACACAGTCAGCAAAAACAAGACTGGGAGATGACTGTGGCTCAGATCATGAACTCTTTATTGCTGAATTCAGACTTAAATTGAAGAAAGTAGGGAAAACCACTAGACCATTCAGATATGACCTAAATCAAATCCCTTACAATTAAACAGTGGAAGTGACAAATAGATTCAAGGGGTTATATCTGATAGACAGAGTGCCTGTAGAACTATGGACAGAGGTTCAGGACATTGTATAGGAGGCAGTGATCAAGACCATGCCCAAGAAAAAGAAATGCAAAAAGGCAAAATGGTTGTCTGAAGAGGCCTTACAAATAGCTGAGAAAAGAAGAGAAGGGAAAGGCAAAAAAGAGGAAAGATTATACCCATTTGCATCAGTTCAGTTCAGTTAAGTCACTCAGTCGTGTCCGACTATTTGCGACCCCATGAATTGCAGCACCCCAGGCCTCCCTGTCCATCACCAACTCAGGCAGTTCACTCAGACTCACGTCCATCGAGTCCGTGATGCCATCCAGCCATCTCATTCTTGGTCGTCCCCTTCTCCTCCTGCCCCCAATCCCTCCAAGCATCAGTCTTTTCCAATGAGTCAACTCTACTCATGAGGTGGCTAAAGTACTGGAGCTTAAGCTTTACATCAGTCCTTCCAAAGAAATCCCAGGGCTGATCTTCAGAATGGACTGGTTGGATCTCCTTACAGTCCAAGGGACTCTCAAGAGTCTTCTCCAACACCACAGTTCAAAAGCATCAATTCTTCGGCACTCAGCCTTCTTCACAGTCCAACTCTCACATCCATACATGACCACTGGAAAAACCATAGCCTTGACTAGACGGACCTTAGTCAGCAAAGTAATGTCTCTGCTTTTGAATATACTATCTAGGTTGGTCATAACTTTTCTTCCAAGGAGCAAGTGTCTTTT
>SJYQ01003257.1:100138-114854 GCA_006410935.1 Redunca redunca
CAGAGAGAATGAAGGCGTGGAGCCAAAGCAAAAACAATACCCAGTTGTGGATGTGACTGGTGATAGAAGCAAGATCCAATGCTGTAAAGAGCAATATTGCATAGGAACCTGGAATGTCAGGTCCATGAATCAAGGCAAATTGGAAGTGGTCAAACAACAGATGGCAAGAGTGAACATCGACATTCTAGGAATCAGTGAACTAAAATGGACTGGAATGAGTGAATTTAACTCAGATGACCATTATATCTACTACTGCGGGCAGGAATCCCTCAGAAGAAATGGAGTAACCATCATGGTCAACAAGAGAGTCTGAAATGCAGTACCTGGATGCAGTCTCAAAAATGACAGAATTATCTCTGTTCATCTCCAAGGCAAACCCATTTGCATACAGAGTTTCAAAGAATACCAAGGAGAGATAAGAAAGCCTTCCTCAGTGATCATTGCAAAGAAATAGAGGAAAAGAATAGAATGGGAAAGACTAGACATCGCTTCAATAAAATTAGAGATACCAGGGGATTATTTCATGCAAAGATGGGCACAATAAAGAACAGAAATGGCATGGACCTAACAGAAGCAGAAGATATAAAGAAGAGGTGGCAAGAATATACAAAAGAACTGTACAAAAAATTCTTCATGACCCAGATAACCACAGTGGTGTGATCATTACCTAGAGCCAGACATCCTAGAATGCAAAGTCAAGTGGGCCTTAGGAAGCATCACCACGAACTAAGCTAGTGGAGGTGATGGAATTCCAGATGAGCTATTTCAAATCCTAAAAGATGATGCTGTCAACGTGCTGCACTCAAATGCCAGCAAATCGGGAAAACTCAGCAGTGACCACAGGACTGGAAAAGGTCAGTTTTCATTCCAATCCCAAAGAAGAATGTTCAAACTACCACACAATTGCACTCATCTCACACACTAGCAAAGTAATGCTCAAAATTCTCCAAGCCAGGCTTCAGCAGTACATGAACTGTGAAATTCCAGATGTTCAAGCTGGATTTAGAAAATGCAGAGGAACTAGAGATCAATTGCCAACATCCGTTGGATTATAGAAAAAGCTTTATTTTATTGATTTCTAATTCAATTGCATTGAGGTTCTAGAACATATTTGCATGATTTCTATTCTCTTAAATTTCTTATGGTATAGTTATGGCCCAGAACTTTTCCTGTCTTTAGCCATATTTCATATCAGTTTGAGAAGAATGTATATTCTTCTCTTCTTTGATGGAATATTCTATAAATGTCAATTATGAACACATCTAGAGATAGAAAGTGCTATTAAGTTTAACTATATCCTTACTGATTTTTTGCCTGCTGATCTGTTGATTACTGTAAGAAGGATGTTGAAATCTCCAATTGTAATAATGGGTTTGTCTATTTTTCCTCGAAGTTCCATCAGACATTTTCTCGTGTATTTTGGTGCTCTGTTTTTAGGTTTATCTGCATTTAGGACCATTAGGTTTTCTTACAAATTAACCCCTTTATCTTTATGTTAATGTCTCTTTATATTCCTGATTATTTTCTTTGTTCTGAGGTTGGCTTGGTCTGAAAAAAATATAGCTACTCAAGCTTTCTTTTGATTAGTGTTAGCATAGTTTATTTTTACTTTCAACATATTGCTTAACATAAGTGGGTTTCTTGTAGACAACAGATAGTTGGATCATTTTTTTAAAAGTCTATTCTGCCATTCTCTGTCTTTAAATTGGTGTATTTAGACTACTCACATTTTATATTTAGACAAAGTATAATTTGATTATCGATATAATAGAATTATTATTTACCACATTTGTAACTGTTTTCTCTTTGTTATATTAGTTTTCTTTCTTTCCTTGTGGTGGTTTAGTCACTAAGTCGTGTCCAACTCTTTCAACCCCATGGACTATAGCCTGCCATGCTCCTCTGTCCATGGGATTCTCCGGGCAAGAATGCAGGAGTGGATTCCATTTCCTTCTCCTTATTTTCTGCCATATCTAGTTTGGACTGAGCATTTTATATGAGTCCATTTTTCTCCTGTCTTACCACATCAATTACATTAAAAAAAAAATTCAGTGGCTGCCTTACAATTTTCAATATACGTATACAACTCATCTAAGTCAACTTTCAAATATAGTTGTAACTCTTCAGGTTAGCACAGGTAACTTATAGTAGAATATTCCCAACTTCTCCCTCCCATCCCATACTACATTGCTGCCCGTTTCACTTATCCATATACTATCATCACCCTATACTATTATTTTGAACAGTTATCAATTAGATCAATTAATAATAAGAAAAATTTAAAATCTAAAAGGTTTTTACCTTCTTTTATGCTCCTCCTTTCTTTATGTAGATCCATATTTCCTGACCTATATTATTTTCTTCCTTCAGGAAGAACTTCTTTTAACATTTTTCATAGGCAGTTTTTGTTTGTTTCAGAAAGGCTTTATTTCTTCCTTTCAACACTGTAGATATTGCATTCTACTCTCCCCTTGATACATATTTTCTAACAAGAAGTTCAAGATAGTTCATATCATTGCTTCACTATAATTAAGTATTTCTCCCAACATCTTGACTTTTGACTTCTTTTAAGATTTTCTCTTTGTCTTTGGTTTTCTGCAATTTGAATATGAAAAATCTAGGTTTGTTTATTTTACCTTGCTTTGTGTTCTCTGAGCTTCCTGCATCAGTGGTTTGGTATTACTAATGCTGGAAAATTTTCACTGCTTAGACAGTAAAGAATCTGATTGCAGTGCAGGACACCCAGGTTCAATCCCTGTTGGGGAAGGATTCCCTGGAAAAAGGAATGGCTAGCCACTCCAGTATGCTTGCCTGGAGAATTCCATGGGCAGGGGAGCTTGGTAGGCTAAAGTCCATGGGGTCGCAAAGAATCGGATAAAACTGAGGTGACAACACAAGCCGTTTCTTTCTTTCTTTTCCTCTGCTTCTTTCTTTTCCTTCTGATATTCTGATATTTCCTTATGATAATAGTGTGTGCTATACCTTTTTAAAGTGACCCACAGTTCTTGAATATTCTGTTCTGTTTTTTTTTTCATTCTTTTTTATCTTTGCATTTCTGTTTTGGAAGTTTCTATTGACATATTTTTAAGCTCACAGATTCTTTCCCCTGACATGTTCAATCTAGTGATGAGCCCATCAAAAACATTCTGCATTTTTGTTACAGTGCTTCTGATTTTTGGTATTTCCTTTTGATAAGTTCTTAGAGTTTCTATCTCTCTGCTTACCTTGCCCATGTGTTCCTGCATATTTTCTAGTTTTTTTCCTAGTAAGTCCTTAGCATAGTAATTATCCTGACATTAAATAAGTTACAAATAAGTTACAGATAATTACAAAATCTGTCATATTTGAGTTTGGGTCTAATCCTTGTCTCTTTATTCTGTTTCTTGTTTTTTAGTATGCTTTATAATTTTTTGTTGACAGTCAAACATAATGTATCAGGTAATTTACTACGGTTTTATGTTAAGCAGGTTAGGTGTTGGGCTTTAACTTTTGCTGTAGTTGCAGGCTCCAAAGTCTTCAGTTTCCTCTAATATCCTTGGTTTTGTCCCATCCCCTCCCTCTTTTGTTTGTTTTCTTAAGAACTTCTCCAAAATAGAGTCTGTGGCTTGTAGTTTTTTGCCTGTGGTCCACTGTTTTATGCACTGGAGCTTTGCTGAGGTGGTAGGTTTGAGGGAGGGAAAAGGTCTATAATTTTGTGATTAAACCTCAGTCTTTCAGTGGGCATGTGTCCCTGAGCTGTGACCTTCACAAGTGTCCCTGACTCTTTTTCCTCCCCTCAGGTAAGACAGGAAGGGTAGAGGAGACTGGAGTTGGGTCGATGCCCTTCTTCCAATAGGATAAGGAGCTTATAAAGTACTTTTCCTTGAGGAGCAGCCCTTTGTTATGGGGAAAAACTCAGAATATATTTCAGAATGGTTACTTTACTCCTCCTTTCTCAGAAATCTAAGGGTGTTTTCTTTGAATATTCCCTGTGAGAACCTGCTGAGGTTCCTGGAAGTAAAATTTGTGAATTTGTGTCAGGTATTCTCTTCAAGTTAGTCCACACTCAGCCTCCAGCAACTCACCAGAATTACCATTTAACTGCTTCTACCAATTTATGGTTTCAGCTGCTTCTGCTCCAAGTGAATTGGTCTCATCTGTCATTTTCAATATTCACCTTATTTCTCCAGATCTTGAGGTTGTTGTTTGCCCTGTGACCTCAAACCTGTAATGGATCCAGGAAAAGTTACTAATTTTCAGGTTGTTTGGCTTTTTTCTTGTTGTAAGAATCAGAGCAATTACTTCTAAGCTCTTCACATGTCAGAGCTGACACTGGAAGTTCAATATCTTTTTTATAATTAGAAATTATATCAAATTTTGTATTTTTTCAAACTTAGGACCAAGTGGAATATATTTTTTATAGTTAAAAATATATAAAACTCTGTATTTTCAACCTTAGGCCCAATATAAAATTTTCACAGAGTTGCTTAGTTAAGATGATTTTAAGATGCATAAAACTGAACCTACTTTTCACTTCAGTTTGGTCCCTCAGTCATGTCCAACTCTTTGTGACCCCATGGACTGCAGCACTCCAGGCTTTCCTGTCCATCACCAACTCCTGGAGTTTGCTCAAACTTATGTCCATGGAGTCAGTGATGTCATCCAACCATTTCATCCTCTGCCATCCCCTGCTCTTCCTGCCTTCAACCTTTCCCAGCATCAGGGTCTTTTCAAATGAGTTGGCTCTTTGCATTAGGTGGCCAAAGTATTGGAGCTTCAGCTTCAGGATCAGTCCTTCCAATGACTAGTCTGGACTGATTTTCTTTAGGATTGACTGGTTTGATCTCCTTGCTATCCAAGGGACTCTCAAGAGTCTTCTCCAAAACCGCAGTTCAGAAGCATCAGTTTTTCTGCACTCAGCTTTCTTTATAGTCCAACTCTCACATCCATACATACTAGAAAAACCATAGTTTTGACTAGACAGACCTTTGTCGACAAAGTAATGTCTCTGTTTTTTAATAATGCTGCCTAGATTGGTCATAGCTTTTCTTCCAAGGCACAAGCATTTTTTAATTTCACCATCTGCAGGGATTTTGGAGCCCAAGAAAATAAAGTTTGTCACTTTTTCCATTGTTTTCTCATCTATTTGCCATGAGGTGATGGGACTGGATGCTATGATCTTAGTTTTTTGAATGTTGAGTGTTAAGCCAGCTTTTTCACTCTCCTCTTTCACTTTCAAGAGGTTCTTTAATTCCTCTTCATTTTCTGCCATAAGGCTAGTGTCATCTATATATCTGAGTTTATTGATACTTCTCCCAGCAATCATGATTCCAGCTTGTGCTTCATCCAGCCTGGCATTTCACATGATGTCTGCATATAAGTTAAATAAGCAGGGTGACAATATACAGTCTTGATATATCCATTTCCCAATTTTGAACCAGTCCATTGTTCCATGTCCAGTTCTAATTGTTGGTTCTTGATCTGCATAGGAGGTCATTCTTAGGAGGCAGGTAAGGTGGTGGTATTTCCATCTCTTTAAGAATTTTCCACAGTTTGTTGTGATCCACACAGTCAAAGGCTTTAGCATAGTCAATGAAGCAGATGTTTTTCTGGAATTTTCTTGCTTTTTCTATGACCCAATTGATGTTGGCAATTTGATCTCTGGTTCCTCTGGCTTTTCTAAATTCAACTTGAACATCTGGAAGTCTTCGTTCAGGTACTGTTGAAGCCTGGCTTGGAGATCATAATGTAACTACCAACAAAATGTTAGGGTTTAGAAGTAATTATACTTAGGATTAAAATAGACCATGCTTTCTACCTTTAGGGATTGTTTTTTAAGGGAGTGGGGTGGGGAGACAGTATATCATTACCAATTTTTTTTTCATATTCACCATGTAACTGTAAAGTGTACATAATTTATTATACCATATACTTTAAAGTAGTCAAATCTCAATTATTCAAAGGCTGGTTTTACTTATAGATTGTCAGTAGCTATGCTTTCTCATATTTTGCTAGAGTGTCTGATTTGAGTCAGTGTTCTTACTCAAATAAGGCTTCCTAAAGTGGTTGGGAGTGGGGAAAAAAGAGGGAGGAAAGAAAAACCCAAGCCCTTTTTTCTCCGTTAGAAACATCAGGTAAGAAATGAGGAAGAAAATAGAAACTAATAGAGTGAAGTGTTGAGATTGTGGAAATGAGTTAGACTCTACCCTAGACTTGTTATTATCCCTAATTGAGTAGGGGATATAGAACTTAGGACTGGAAACAGTTTGGTGAATGTTATTAAGGGAAAGACCTTGCAAAGTATCAGATTCATTCTCTTCACCTTGTGAAAATTTTCACTCCATTCACAATGGCTAGCAGAGTTTTCAAAGACTTTAAATCATTTTCATCATCAGAAAAGGTTATCCTATTCAAGATTTGACAGTCTTCTAAAAACCCACTTCTGTGACAATATGGAAGGGTTATACATTAGCATTTTGGGTGTTCTCTCAGTCCCTATGAGCTATATAATGAGGTCTTAAATTATTTTCCTGCAGATGATCAGGTGAATCTATGGAGTTTTGTTTCTGAAGAGCATAGTATAAGCTAAGTTGGAAGGCAAATAAAATGCTTCTATAAGAATTAATACTTAATTGGCAAAGTATAGCTCTGTGATTTGCATTTACAAGAAAGTATCATTTAAAGCAATTCAGATGTTAGATTATTGTTACTGCTTTCAAAACACCCCAAAGTTTAGTGGTATAAATGATAGTAATTTTTACTGAGTTCAAGCTTGTACTACTCCCCACACAACAGGCCAATAAAACAACAGATGAGTTACTGGGTCAAGGAATAGAGACTTTATTTGGAAAGTCAGCAGACCAAGGAGATGGTGGACTCACATCCCAAAGAACCATCTTGCCTGAGTTAGAATGCAGGCTCCTTTTATACTAAAAGAAGAGGGAAGAGGGAATAAAGTCAAACATTCCCTGATTCCATTCAACCTCTGGAAGAAATGTGTTCATCGCATCCTTCCAGCAGCCATTGACAGGTAGGCCTGGTCAGGATGTTTCCTGTGAGCTTAACAAGGTATTCTAGCTCATGCTTATTACTGAGGAGGAAGGGTTTGCAGAGATAGGACATTTTAAGGCTATAGGCAATTTCCCTTTAGTGATAAACTCATACTAGAACACAAAGCTTCTTCTCTATTACATAATCTTTTATCTTTCATGGTTTTTGTAGGTCAAGGATTTGAAAAGGGCTCTATAGGGTAAGTTCCTTCTTGAGGATTGCAGGAAGTAGCGATCAGATGCCAGCAGGAGCTGCAGTACTACCAAAGCATGCCTGGGGTCAGGGCTCACTCAGCTGGCACTTTAATGCTGGCTCCTTCCATGCAGGTCTCTGCAGCAGGCAGCTTGAGTGTCCTCATGGCACAGTCACTGGCTTCCCCCTAGAGTAAGCATCCATCTTAGAACCCAAACGCCTAAGATGGAAGTTGCAGTGCCTGTTATAAGTTCACCTTGAAATTTACAGCAACTCCCACTGTGTGCTGTTGGTCACCAGTAGTGTGATTCAGCACAGGCGGTTGCTGAGCAGGGCATAAATTGAAAGAGGCATGGCTCGACGCTGCCTGAACTTCCATTGCTTGTTTTTATGATCATGCAATAATTGAGTTTTAAATTTTTATTTATTTTTGTAATAATTTATTTTTTAAATGTGTTATTTAAAATTACTTCCCCCCCACAATCATTCCTTAGAAGTAAACACTTCACTATTATTAAATTTTATTATACTTCTGCAATTATTTCNAACACATCACTATTATTAAATTTTATTATACTTCTGCAATTATTTCATTTTTATATAGCACAGTAGCATAGTGGAGGGGGTTTCCTTAGTAGCTTAACTGGTAAAGAATTTGCCTGCAAAGCAAGAGATTCCAGTTAGATTCCTGGGTGAGGAAGTTCCCCTGAAGAAGGGATAGATTACCCACTCCAGTATTCTTGGTCTTCCCTGGTGGCTCAGAAGGTAAAGAATCCGCCTGCAATGCAGGAGACCTGGATTAGATCCCTGGGTTGGAAAGATCCCCTGGATGAGGGCATGGCAACACACTCCAATGTTCTTGCCTGGATAATCTAGCCTGATGAGCTAGAGTCCATGGGGTCTCAAGGAGTTGGACAGACTGAGTGACTGAGCACAGCACAGCAGCCCAATGGACTAAATTTTATTCTCATTTTTCTCTCATCAATATTATTCTTAAAAATAGAAGTAGGAAAATATTTCTTTATAATATCAATATGAAAAATTTGTCAGATCCATTGACTAAAATCCAGTTCTGTGTCTATAGGAAAACAGTCCACATCTATATTTCCTAGGAGGTTATTCTGTGTGCAACAAATTTCAAAGGTAGATACAATTGTGATATTTTGGGTCTTTCAAATGTAAACAGACTTTGTTTTATTTTCTAGCTGGATTCTTTCATAGCACTAAGCTTTAACATGCTACATTCACTGCAGTTTTCTAAGAAGGGTATATAATATGGACCATTTTTCAGAGTTACAGGACCATGGGACAGTTTCCCCTTAGGACATTTTGCATTGGTGTTTTGTGAAATATATTCTAGGAAATGCTTAAATATCTTATTTCACCCATGTGTCCTCTCTCTGTTTAAAGCAGTATTTGGGCTTAAATCCTTTTGCATGCCTTCCTGTAATTCATTTTCCCTTGCGGCAGCCAGCATATTCTTTTAAAATGCAACTGCATTTTATCCCCTAACTGAATCCAAAAATTCAAATCAAGTTTCAGTTTTGCTTATAGTTAAGTCCAGTATCCTTCATGAGCACTTGCATGGTCTGGCCCCTCCATGAGTGGGTGTGCCCCCTGTCTTCACTGGGTCACACTGACCTTCCCTCAGTGTTTACAGCTTGCTATGCTTTTCCCACCGTGGGATATTTCATTGGCTCTATCTCCTACCCTTTTAAGAGCTCTGTGTATCTGATTCCAGCTGATCCTTCAAATCTAAATTCAGGTGTTAATTGAAATTTGCCTCGCTAATCTTACTTGGTTAAATCTCCCAACTATAACCATGTTCTACACTTTGAAGTACTTATAATATTGACAGTTTTGTAATTATTTGTGTTATTATTTGATTACAGTCTGTCTCCCACAGTAAATTATATGCTCTCTTAGGGCAGAGACTTTTGACCACAGTATTAGATGTTCTATCACTATTTGTAAGAGACTAAAGGGACTGCTATCAGGAATTCCCCTGTTCTTTCTGTCAACATTCTCTTGCGGGCTCGGGCTTTTATCATTTCTTCCTTAAATTGCCATTGACATCTCCTAGTAAATTTCCTTCATTCCAATTTATCTACTTTCTAGTTCTTATTGAACACCACAATCAGACTCCTCTTCTGAAACTACAATAATCCATATGTTACTGTTTTATGAAATGCTTTAAATGACTCTCCAGGATTCAGAGAAATATTTACAAACTCAGAAACCATCAGGTGAGGTCAAGTGGAAAACATTTGCTGCTGTTAAAACCTTCAGACCACCAGTTTATGACCTTGATTTATAAATGTCTAAATATGATGTCTAAATTCCTTAGCTTTATACTCAGGACTCAGATCAGAATTTAAATTGAATTTCCAGTTCTAATCTGCTAAACTGATACATCAATCACAGTTTCAGTCAAAAATCGCCTCTCTGATTATCACTTCCTGAACAACTTTCACCCCAACTTCCAGGCAACTCTCCAGTCACCACATTCCTTAGGCTTAGAATCCTCTTCTTCCAGATATGTACCTTTCAGAGCCTTCAAAAGCAGGAATGTTTCTTATCTCCTAAATCACTGCCTTCACTGGGGTTTATTTCTCTCCCTTCATTGCTAATTAGCAACAAATATATCCCTACTATCTGCATTTCCTTGTCCAAAATGTCCTTATTTAGAGAATGCATAATAAATGTTTATCAATTATTTTCTTTAACATTCATCAGCAGCTGTAGTCAACAGGCAAAAAGGTAGCAAAAGCTCCTGGGAGCATTACTTGTTAAACTGAGAATTTGTCATTTTTATTTATTTTTTTCAGTGAAGCCACCAAAGCAAGTTTCTTCAATTTCCCCATTATTAACATCAACATGTATTCATTCAACTATGTTTAAGGCACTATAAATATTAGAAAAATAAAATAGCTTTTAGGATGAAAGTACAGCCAAAAGGGCTGCCATCCTACCCTATAGAAAATAATGGAGAAATTTTACTTAAATTATTTCTGCTGGTTCCAGGGAAAAGAATGCATGAAATAAATTTGAGATAAAGCATTGTGAATGATGCTTGTCTGGAGTGTATAGAAAATATTGAACAGAGCAGCAAACCGATTTCCAAGGGAAGTGCCGTGAAAATCCTGGGAATAATCCAGTAGTAAACCATTTCTGAGCTGGGTTGGCAGTTCCCTCAGTGACAGACTGGAATCTGAAAGCACCTGTGTGATGGTGGGGAAGAAAAGCAGCCATGGCAGAAAGCAAGGACTTCATAGCAGAGTCAAGACTTGGATGTTACTGTTGGATCCTAGAATTATTGAACTATTAAGCATGCCGTGAAGAAAAGGCTAATATATATTGCCCACTTTCATTTAATATACTCTTATTGTGCTTTATGTTGAACAACCAAAATCTCTTCATTTAAAGCAGAATCAAGAATGTTGATGTATGGCAAAACCAATACAATATTGTAAACTAATTAACCTCCAATTAAAATAAATAAATTCATATATTTTTTTTAAAATAGTCTTATGAATAGAGACACCAAGTTCTTGGAATTTCTTTCTCGTTGGGCATGTAGCATGGAGTCAGTCATTAGGAATCTTTTTTTTTTCACATCCAGAAGTAACCACATTAAAAGATCTCACCAGAAAAAGTTCTTAAAATTGTGTGAGATTTTGAAATGGAAATTTTATATTTCACTTTGGTAGACGGTGAGGCAGCATATATATTGTATAAAGGATCTACTACATCTAGCATTCTGTTCGTATGATTCATGGAAGATTTATGTACAACACTATTCAAATTATCATGTGTAATTAATGTTATTGATTTTAATGTAAATATGCTACTTTATTGATTTTTGTGCCCAAAGGCAGCCTCTATATTTTCTCGCATTGATGTAGACTACATTATGACTAATTGCCACATTTTCTCTCCACTAACCTCTAGTTTATTTTCCATTCCTATGGCATATTAACCAGATTGGGCCACTGAGCACCATTCCATCCCCTGCTACACCACAGAAACTAGCAGCTTGAATCACACCTAGAGACTCACTTGAAGCTGGGGTTCTGCATGTTTGTAGGTTTCTCCAAGCAGATAAACCCACAGAAAACCCACAGAAACCCACTGGAGGTGGAAGTGAGCTATCAGAAGAAAGGGGCACCATAAAGGGAGAGGATTTCTGCTGGGCAATATGTTTGAGAAAAGCTATGCAGTTCATATGCTGGAGCAGAACAGGTGTCGGGGGTGTCTTAGGTGGTAGAATTGGCAATCACATCCGGTAGGCACTTGCAAATGACTTTAAAGCCTCTGGTTTTACATTGAATAAGACTGGAAACCACAGAAGATTTTGAATAGAGACATCATCTGACTTCATNGACTAATTGCCACATTTTCTCTCCACTAACCTCTAGTTTATTTTCCATTCCTATGGCATATTAACCAGATTGGGCCACTGAGCACCATTCCATCCCCTGCTACACCACAGAAACTAGCAGCTTGAATCACACCTAGAGACTCACTTGAAGCTGGGGTTCTGCATGTTTGTAGGTTTCTCCAAGCAGATAAACCCACAGAAAACTGGAGGTGGAAGTGAGCTATCAGAAGAAAGGGGCACCATAAAGGGAGAGGATTTCTGCTGGGCAATATGTTTGAGAAAAGCTATGCAGTTCATATGCTGGAGCAGAACAGGTGTCGGGGGTGTCTTAGGTGGTAGAATTAGCAATCACATCCGGTAGGCACTTGCAAATGACTTTAAAGCCTCTGGTTTTACATTGAATAAGACTGGAAACCACAGAAGATTTTGAATAGAGACATCATCTGACTTCATTTTAGAGAAATTGCTTAAGCTGATGTTGAAAACAGATTGTAATGTGGCAGGGTGGTATGACCCTTTTAGGAGGTCATCACAAAAATCCAAGAGAGAGGTGATGATGCCTTGAGTTGGATGTCAGCAGTGGAATGGGGAGGAGAAGGAAATGGCAACCCACTCCAGTATTCTTGCCTGGAGAATCCTGCCTGTCTGACTTGCAGAGTCAGACACGACTGAAGCAACTTAGCATGCATGCATGCATTGGAGATGGAAATGGCAACCCACTTGAGTATTCTTGCCTGGAGAATCCCAGGGACAGTGGAGCCTGGTGGGCTGCCATCTATGGGGTCGCACAGAGTCAGACATGACTGAAGTGACTTAGCAGCAGCAACAGCAGGAGCAGTGGAATGGAGAGAATAGTCAAAGCCTCGATATATCTTGAAAGAATGCAGAAGAGTTCCTGAGTTTTCTCATTGCAGATAACAGATGACTCTTCCACTGGAGAGTTGCTGAGGGTATCCAGGAGGGGGTACACACCCATGTCAAATGCCCACCAGCTGAGGAGGGGGTGGATTTAGAAACTAGCAATGTGGATGTTACAAGTGAGCAAGATAAGAGTGCGTTGGGCATAAAAGACACATTGGAATACATTGAGAGATAATTGGAGGGCAGTTGGAGGCAGTGTAGATAGTGCTCTCAAGGAATTTTGCTCTAGAAGAGCAGAGTAGTATGGTGCTATCCGGCAAGAGGTAGACAAAATCCTTAATTTTTCAGTATGGGAGAAATAATAGTGCATTTTAGTGCTACTAGACAAGCAGAGAAAATGTACTGATGCAGGAGACACAGAAGAGAATTTCTAAAACCATGCCCTCAAGGAGGAAAGAAGGGATGGGGTTCAGGTGGATGTCCTGGCTTTGGATGGAGGCAGGGGTAGCAAATTCCTAGATGAGAAGGTAGAACCCATGGTTGCAGATGCAGGAAGGGGCTGGAAGCTCTTTTCTGGTTGCTTCAATTTTGTCAATGGAAGGACTCAAGGGCCTTTGAGTTTGAGTGAGTTTGAGATGATTATTGGGTCAATTAATGAGTAGTTAGACAAGCAGTGATGTATCGCTCTCAGGTTAGTTTAGGCTGAGTCACATCTTTGCCCACTGTCTGGGCACGAATGGATGGAGAGCAGGGAGGGTGAGTAAGAGAACAGAGTCTGAATTTTTCTAGGAGGACATTTAGCAGGAAGTAGGGCCAAGCACCAGGGCCCGATTCAGGAAAATTGGGGCTCAGAAGAGGTGTGGATGGCAGCCATGCGTAGGATCTGGGAAACTATGAAAATCAAAGCAAAGTGTGGGGTGGTGGTGGATAAAGAGAAGGGGCCCAGCTTTGTGTGTGTGGGTAGGATCCAGAGACCCCATCCCAGGGACAGCTAGATCCCAGCAGAGACCCTTACTCCCATCCTGCTTCTGTCTGCTTAGGTACTAGCAGGGCTAAACTGACTCCTGGAAGCCCTTTGTTACCTGCAGCTTGAGAATCCTGTTGAAACAAAGAGAAAACTGCAGAATTCAATTTATTTTTTGTCTATCTACATAATGGTGGAATTCTATCAATTATTTTAATGTTTTTCCACACAAGCATGTAAATTTAAGCAAATAACTGAACATTGGGCTTGTTGCAATATGGCCTCTGATATCTCAAAATAAGACAGTAATTTCTAAGTAAAGCAGATAGTAAACTGCTGTGATAATATGTTGCCTCTAAACAACTCAAATGTTTGTATACACTATGACATGTTATTCTGGGAGGCATGCACCATGGTAGCTGAGAATGCTGTGTGTTAGAGAGTTTAACATCCAAGATCACAAGGAGATGATTGACAGATTCCGACCCTGATTCTGATTCTGATTCAATGAACGTGTGCTACGTTGCTATGGGCCAGACACCCTAATGGGTGTCTTGTTTCAGCCTCTCTATCTCCAGCCTGCTACTCATTCCAAAAAAAAGATCATCTCAGGAAAGCTCCATCACCAAAAGGACTATTTTTGTTTTATGCTAAATAATGTGAAACATTGCTCATGCCTTCTATTGACCAATATACTCCCATTATTTTCACTCTAAGTTATTTCAAATTAAATATGCAAATATTTTCACAATGAGAAGCTATAACTATTTCTTCTGCAGAATTGTAATTGCCTACATTCCTATTTTTTTAAATATCATCTTCTGAAGAAGTCTTTTATAAAATGGAGTCTATTTTTGATTTGTCTTTCAAAGGAGAAAAAGTGAATTCATGCCTGCCATTCCTCCAATGAATACTCTGTTTTTGACTTCAGACTAACATGAGTAACAGAAAAATCAGAGGCAATAAGAGAACTGTGCCACTTTTGCACCTGCATTCATCTTGGAGGCAGGTGTTTATAGCTACTATATATGGGTGTTCAGATAATATGGTGCAGTTTGTCATAGCTATGTCAGAGCAAGTAATCAGACTTAAGAAAGAGATCTGTGCTTAAAGAAAACTGAGTTGACAAAGTTGATCTCTATAAAGAGCTAATGGGTTTGACTCTCTAACTGCATACATGGAGAACATTATGAAGACAAAAACCTAGAACAATGCCTGAGGCAGTACAGGCTAAAGCTTCAATTATTTACTGTACTAGTGTTTTAAGATCAATATTCCTTTAATTTATA
>SJYQ01003258.1:0-15614 GCA_006410935.1 Redunca redunca
TTTCTTTCTCTAATCTTTATATCATTTCTGCCTTAGTTTGTGTTTGGGGCCTTAATAAATGGAATTATAGCTGACCCTTAATTATTCACCTAAAAACATACTACCTCAAAGTTAAATTTTTCCTTATCTATTTACCTACATTTTTAATGCCTTAATTTTCAGTAGTATATTCATTGATTTTCTGACTCCTGTTTGATTCATTTTAGCTGCTTTATTTTGTAACAACGTGTTAATTCCTATGCAGCACTTCATTCATTCTCCCAAGGGAGGAACCCAGCATGAATAGGAAAAAAAAAATTGTGAGATGGCAAGGCTACAGGATAGAGATGAGTAGACTCAGGATATGAGATAACAGGGGGCATGTGAAAACACTTCTGGTAGTCGGAAGACAAAATTCCACTTCAATGGCATAAGAAGAAAGAAGATCTAGGAAGGAAAAAATAAAGAGAACATCACTCTGAAAAGCAATTGTGCTCAGATGGCTGGGTGTGCAGTTTCAAGAGTTTGCAGTATATTCATTAACTCCATCAATAAATTTTTTTCTGAACCCTCACTATATGATAGACCTGTATTAGAAGTGAAGATCAATTAAATAACTGATACAATGCATTAGGGGATTTATGACTTAATTAAAAAGGCCAAAGAATGAACTGAAAGTGAACATGAAAGTCTCTCAGTCGTGTCTGACTCTTTGTGACCTCATGGACTGTGCAATCCATGGAATTATCTAGGCCAGAATATGGGAGTGGGTAGCCTTTCCGTTCTCTAGGGGATCTTCCCAACCAAGGGATCAAACCCAAGTCTCCCACATTGCAGGTGCATTCTTTGCCAGCTGAGTCACAAGGGAAGCCCAAGAATATTGGAGAGGGTAGCAAGAATGAACTGCTGCTGTTGCTGCTGCTAAGTCACTTCAGTAGTGTCCAATTCTGTGTGACCCCGTAGATGGCAGCTCACCAGGCTCTGCAGTCCCGGGGATTCTTCAGGCAAGAACACTGGAGTGGGTTGCCATTTCCTTCTCCAGTGCATGAAAGTGAAGTTGCTCAGTCATGTCTGACCCTCAGCGACCCCATGGACTGCAGCCTACCAGGCTCCTCAGTCCATGGGATTTTCCAGGCAAGAGTATTGGAGTAGGTTGCCATTGCCTTCTCTAAACTAAATGATTCAAATATAAAAGGCAAGAGTGTTAAAAGAACATAGTCAAGAAAGAGTGTTTTTACTACACTGGAAGGTAAGGGAATGCAGAAAAGATGAAACATAAAGTGAGCCTTAAGGATTAGAAAAATTTATCCAGGGAGCAAAATATATATTCTTGGCAGTGAAATCTATAGGCATAAACACAGAAAAGCAAGAGATAGCATGTCCGATTGATGGAACATCATGTTACACTGCATAATGTGTGTAGAAAAACACCAATAAGCTTGTGAAAAGTGCAGGTTTTCCCTTCAAAAACAAAGATTAATTCATAAAAGTTTCAATGCTGCTTACTTCCATTTTTACTCTCTTGTATTCTCAAGATTACTATTCTAAAATTTTCGCCTCCAAATTTTTAAAAGCTTTGGAAAGTAAAAATTTTGAAATGCACGGCTGAACACTTATTTGGAAAGATTTCTGTATGCAATGATATATGCAAGCTATTATTAAATGAAATGTGAACATGAGCTTAGTAGTAATAGTAGCTTTTTAGAGGCACTTTGGACAGCCCATGTTTATTTATGTTGTCCATGACACTTTAGGGGAAATCAAATAATTTTTGCTGTTTTAAATTGACATAATCAAGGATGAGTCATTCATTTTTTGGAAGTTCATAGAATTTTTAAAATATCTGAGAATATGGAAAAATTTGAAATCTACTTAATCATATACTATTATTCAAAAAAAATTTCTTTTCAATAATAAACTGAAATGGGGCTTTTGTTTAAAAAGAGGACTGATTTTAGCTACACTAAGAAAATGAATAGAAATGTCAACTTTGACAGATAGGTAGAGGCAGTTATATTTTTCCTTATTTTAGTCTGTTGAAATAATATCTGCTCAAATATACATTTGATTTTCATGTAAAATAAGCAATTTAACTTGAAGACAAAGGAGCTTTTTCTTGCTAATGTACCAAGGATGGCACTATTCCTTTGGTTCAAAAATAACTCTGCTAATAACAGTAAAAGACTATGAAGGCCCATTGAAATTTTGACACAGGATTTTTGTTATGCACTGTCAAACTGACAAGATAAAAATGCCTCCAAAATGAAGCTCTAGAAAGTAAAAAAAAAAAAAAAAAAGTTGGATGAACTTTACCCATTGTTGAAGTCATTAAAGGTATTTTTTAAAGATCATTTTTATACATATGATATGGTAGTGTGTGAAATCTGTCAAGGCAGAAGGAATATGTTGCTGTAAGGATTTAATGATTTCAAAGAAAAGCACTCCCTCACTGCAAATCACCATTCACAGACAAATTGTAGGTCTATCTAATGGAGCTTCCTATTTTCCTTGCATAAGTCACAAGTGAGATATGAATTTTACATCTGATGTGAAAATATACAGTTATGACTCCTTTGTGACTTGCACAGCAAAGAAGGAAACATTGTATATCTTTGATAGAAGCTGAAGGAACCAAGTTTTATAACTTTTCTCTAAGAAAGAACATAAAAAGTCATCATAAAAAAGTTATTGAGCCAAAGGTATTTTTTTCTTTTATGATCCTATATCTCAAAAAAATAATAAAACTCAATCACTAATGCAGGTGATCACTACTAGGTACAAAATATGCAAAATTTTTGAAGGCAGAAGCTTTCCATGTAAAAGTTCAGAAACTTTCAGGGACAGCAAGCATGATGCTCAGATCTTTCTTGACAGGATTTCATCTTTGAGGCAGGAAACCACTGTCACAGCCTCCAACAATTGGACTAATTAGCATTTAGGGAGAAGAAATTAACTGTATCTAATTTATATATAAACTTAAATCTGTCTGTTTTATTCTTGACTAATGCATTGACTCAGCCTTCCCATGGTATTATGCCTGCTCAGGAACAAAAAAAATCACAATTAAGAATATATCTAATCACTTTTAATTATTTTAGGTAAATAATCAAGTTTGAGTAAAGAATCTTGGTAGTTTCTATGAGATTATGACCTGATATGGCTTTTGTACTTTTATCATTGTTCTATAAAACTTACTAATTTTCTTCCATTGAAAGAAAATAATGTAACCATGAAAGCAGTCATTCTGAGGTGAGCCCACGTTTCAAATACTGGCAATTGGATGCCTTTCTTTTCCACATGTAATCCTTCCCATGTGCTTCTTAGCCCCTAAATCAGAGGAGACTCTTGAATTCAACAAGATGAAGAGGACTTGGAAGAATCATATGCCAAGCTGGGTTTGATTCATCAAAAGTTACATATTTTATATCTACTACCTGATACTTTGTAATAGATTTTATAATAGATATAGGGATTATGATAGACATGATAAACATGGAACTTTCATACAATTAGCTAGGTGAAACTTTAAAGAATAATAGGCAATTTAGTATGGTTTCAGGTAGGGAATGATTCCATAAGCAAGAAACATTAGTTCATCCTTAAAGAATGAGCAGAAGTCATCCAGGTAGAAGCAAAAATATTCAGGGAAGGGTTAATAGCATGTGCTGCCTCATAAGAGAAAATTATGTATTTAAGGAACTGAGATAAATTCAGTATAGTTGGTGTTTGTTTGTCAAAAGCTAGTGACAAGACTGAAGAGGTAGGCAGGAACAAATATGAAGTGCCCAAAAGTAATTTAAAAGAGCTTGGACTTTTCCTAATGGTTACTGAAAAGCATTGAAGCATTTCAATCAGGTATGTGATCATATCTGAGTTTAAGAGGGGCTCTACAAACTTTTTTTTTTTCAAGTGAGAGATAGTAAACATTGTAAGCTTGCAGACTAAATGGTCTCTGTTTTAAGTACTCAAGTCTGCTATGTAGTGAGAATGCAGAAATAGGCAATACGTAAATTAATGGGATGGCTATGTTCCAATAAAATTTTGTTCATGAAGAAAGATGGTCAGTCATGGTTCATAGTTCTCCAATCCTCAGTTTAGGATATTCTGTAATGCAGCTAATGGAATGCATTGAGAGAGAGTTAGGGAGGATGTAAAGATAGAGTTAGGGAGGAAAAATTAGGGTGCTGATGAAGAGATGTATATGAAAGATAACTATTGTCTAGATAAGGTTTTGAAGTAGAAATAAAAAATGGATTTTTAAGGTACTTAAGAGGTAGAAATAACAGAACTTGATGGTAAGTGGAATAGAATGAAAAAAAAAAAGAAGGTTAAAATGTTAGTTACTGGGTTTGTGGCTTATATAACTGAATAGTAAGAAAGAATACCAATTGGGTGCCCAATGTGGATAAGGCCCTGTTCTAAGCAGTTTGTATATATCAACTCATTGAATTCTTTCCTCCCTTCCCTTACCTTGTGGTGAGAACATTTCACATGAGATCCATTCTTTTAACATTTTATGAGTCAAATAAGGAATAATAATAGATTATCAGTACAATGTTCTATAGCAGATCTGAATTATCCTTCATAGATGAAACTTTATCATATTGAATAACAACTCCCTATTTTTTTCTCCTGATATTCCATGACAACCACAATTCTACTTTATATTTCTATGTGTTTGATTATTTTATATACCTCATGTAAGTAGTATCATGTGGTATGTCATTTTGCAATTGGTTTTTTATTTAGCATAATGTTATCAAAGTTCACCCTTATAACAGTATAATTTCCTTATTTTTTAAGGCTGAATAATATTCCATTTATGTATGCATAACATTATCTTTATGTGTTCATCTATCAATACATAGATTATTTACAAATCTTGGCTTTTATAAATAATGCAGCAATTATTAAGCCTGTGCTCTAGAGCCTGGGAGCCACAACTACTGAGCCTACATTGCACAACTACTGAAACAAGCCATAGGGCCCATGCTCCACAAGAAGAGAAGCCATCACAATGAGAAGGCAATGCACCACAACTAAAGAATTGCCCTCACCCTCCATAATTAGGCAAAAACCCATGCAGCAGTGAAGACTCAGCACAACCAAACATCAATAAATAAAGGAAAATTTTTAAAAAGCTATAACCAGGAGAAATTGCTATTTTATCTATGAGCTTTTTGTTAAAAAAAAAATTAATAGAACCACAAAACATACATCTAGAGCAGAAACACAAAACAAAAAAAGAAAAAATAGGAAAATGCCATTGAAAATCACCAAACTAAAATGGCAGACAGAAATATGAGAAAAAAAGAAACACTGAAGCTATAAAGCAATCTGGAAACAAAAGATAAAGTACTAAGTATTCATTTATCAACAATCACCTGAAATGTAAATGATTGAATTCATCAATCAAAAAACTAAAAGTAAGTAGCTGGATTGAAAACTAAGAACCAACAATATGCTGCCTCCAGGAGACTCACTTCAGCTCACATCAAAGTGAGGGGATGGAAGATGATATTTCAAGCAAATGACAGCCAAAAGAAAGCATGTACTGTCATAGTCATGCCAGACAAAATAGACTTCAAGTCAAAAAAGCTAAAAAGAGACAAAGATAGATGGTGCATTGTGATAGAAGGGGCAATTCACCAAGAAGATATATATGACCATAACATAAGGACCCCAAAGAAAATAAAGTGACCAGTAAGAGACTTAAACAAGAAGTTGACAGCAATTCAATAATAGTAGGGTAATTCGACACCCCAGTTATATCAATGAGTATATCATCCAGATAGAAAATAAAAAACAGTCGCCTTAAAAGAGATATTAGACCAGATAGATTTGATAGCTTAGTGCAAGACATTCCTTTTAAATGCAGCCAAATACACATTCTTCTCAACAGCATATGGAAATTTCTCAAGAATAAACTATATACTGGGACACAAAACAAGTCTCAATAAAGCTTGAAATCATATCAAACACAGTTCTTGATCCCAGTGATACAAAATGAGGAATCAACTACAAGAGGAAAGTTGGAGAAACCCACAAATATCTGGAGATTGAACAACATGCTACTGAACAATTATTGGTTAAATGAAGAAATCAAAGGAAAACTCAGAAATTACCTGAAGAAAAATTAAAATGTAAACAGGATGTACCAAAATCTCCAAGATGCAGCAAAAGCAATACTAAGAGGGACGTTTATAGCAATGTAGGCTTACATCAATAAATAAAAACCTCAAGCAATATAATCTAAAAGGACTAGAAAAAAAGCCAGTTTCTTATACTTAAAGGAACTATAAAAAGAACAAAGTTCCAAAACCAGTAGGAGAAAGGAAATAATGAAGATGAGTGAAAATAAATGAAACAAAGACTAAAAAGACAAGTAGAAAAGATCAATAAAACTAAGAACTTATTTTTTTCCTAATATAAACAAAATCTACAAAACTTTAGCTAGACTGACTAAGGAAAAAAGTGAAGGCTCTGATAAATTATAAAGTAAAGAAAAGAAATAGCAATAGATAACAGAAATACAAAGAATTATGAGACTACTGTGAACAGATTTACACCAACAAATTCAGTAACGGATGAAATAGACAAATTCTTAGAATCATACAACCTTCTAAAACTAAATTATAAAGCAATAAAAAATTTGAATAGACTGATCACATATAGAGATATTGTAATAGCAATCAAAAACCCCCACAAAACAAAAGTGTAGTTCTAGACAGCTTAGTGAATTTTATCAAACATTCACATATATAATAATTATCCTTCTCAAACTCTTGCAAGAAAATGAAGATTAAGGAATGATTTTTAATTCTTTCTGTGAAAATAACATCACCCTAACACAAAAATCAGACAAGGACAACACGCATACACAAATATTAGGCCAGTATCTCTGATGAACATAGATGTAAAATCCTCAACAAAATATTAGCAAACAAAATATAACACATTAAAAATATATACACCATGATGAAGTGAGACATATGAAGGGATTCAAGAATGGTTCCCCATTTGAAAGTCAATCAATAAGATGTACCACACTAATATCATGAAGGATAAAAGCAATATGATTATTTAAATAGATGTGGAAGAATCATTGAGATGATTTGATACCCATTTATAGTAAAAATTCAGAATAAATTGGATATAGAAGCAAGGTACCTAAATACAACTAACATTATACTCCATGGTGGAAAAAAAAAAAAAAAAAAAAAAAACAGTCTATCTAAATCAGAAATTACAAGTGCAGGCAGCTGTGACAGCACACAAACTCAGCCAAGGAGAGCTACCCCACTTTCGAGGACAGGGGTGCAGACGGGAGGAGCTACCCCACGCCCCAGGTCAGGGGCATAAGCCAAGAGGAGCTATCCCATGTCCAAGGTAAGGAGCAGAGGCTGTATTTTGCTGGAGTAGCCGTGAAGACATACCCCACATCCATGGTAAGAGAAAACCAAATAAGACGGTAGGCACTGAGAGAGGGCATCAGAGGGCAGACAGACTGAAACTACAATCACAGACAACTATCCAATCTAATCACATGGACCACAGCCTGTTTAACTCAATGAAACTAAGTCATGCCGTATGGGGCCACCCAAGATGGCCGGGTCATGGTGGAGAGGTCTGACAGAATGTGGTCCACTGGAGAAGGGAATGGCAAACCACTTCAGCATTCTTGCCTTGAGAACCCCATGAACAGTATGTAAAGGCAAAATGATAAGACACTGAAAGATGAACTCCCCAGGTCGGTAGGTGCCCAATATGCTATTGGAGATCAGTGGAGAAATAACTCCAGAAAGAATGAAGAGATGGAGTCAAGAAAAACAACACCCACTTGTGGATGGGACTGGTGATAGAAGCAAGGTTTGATGCTGTAAATAGCAATATTGCATAAGAACCTGGAATGTTAGGTCCATGAGTCAAGGCAAATTGGAAGTGGTCAAACAGGAGATGACAAGAGTGAACATCAACATTCTAGGAATCAGTGAACTAAGATGGACTGGATTGGGTGAATTTAACTCAGATGACCATTATATCTACTATTGTGGGCAGGAATCCCTTAGAAAAAATGGAGTAGCCATCATAGTCAACAAAAGAGTCTGAAATTCAGGACTTGGATGCAGTCTCAAAAACGACAGAATGATCTCTGTTAGTTTCCAAGGGAAACCATTCAGTATCACAGTAATCCAAGTTTATGCCCAAACCAGTAATGCTGAAGAAGCTGAAGATAAGCCGTTCTATGAAGACCTATAAGACCTTCTAGAATTAACACCCAAAAAAGATCTCCTTTTCATTATTGGAGACTGGAATGCAAAAGTAGGAAGTCAAGAAACACCTGGAGTAACAGGGCAAAGGCTAATAGAGTTCTGCCAAGAGAACACACTGGTCATAGCAAACACCCTCTTACAACAACACAAGAGAAGACTATACACATGGACATCACCAGATGGTTGACACTGAAATCAGACTCATTATATTCTAACAACCAAAGATGGAGAAGCTCTATACAGTCAGCAAAAATAAGACCAGGAGCTGACTGTGGCCCAGATCATGAACACCTTGCCAAATTCAGACTGAAATTGAAGAAAGTGTAGAAAACCACTAGACCATTCAGGTATGACCTAAATCAAATCCCTTATGACTATACAGTGGAAGTGAGAAATAGATTTAAGGGACTAGATCTGATAGGCAGAGTGCCTGATGAACTATGAACAGAGGTTCATGACATTGAACAGGAGACAGGAATCAAGACCATCCTCATGGAAAAGAAATGCAACAAAGCAAAATGATTCTCTGAGGAGGCCTTACAAATAGCTGTGAAAAGAAAAGAAGTGAAAAGCAAAGGAGAAAAAGAAAAATATACCCATTTGAATGCACAGCTCCAAAGAATAGAAAGGAGAGATAAGAAAGCCTTCCCCAGTGATCAATGCAAAGAAATAGAGGAAAACAACAGAATGGGAAAGACTAGAGATCTCTTCAAGAAAATTAGAGATACCAAGCGAACATTTCATGCAAAGATGGACTCGATAAAGGACAGAAATTGTATGGACCTAACAGAAGCAGAAGATATTAAGAAGAGGTGGCAAGAATACACAGAAGAACTGTACAAAAAAGAGCTTCACGACCCAGATAATCACAATGGTGTGATCACTCACCTAAATCCAGACATCCTGGAATGTGAAGTCAAGTGGGCCCTAGGAAGCATCTCTATGAACAAAGCTAGTGGAGGTGATGGAATTCCAGTTGAGCTCTTTCAACTCCTGAAAGATGATGCTGTGAAAGTGCTGCACTCAATATGCCAGCAAATTTGGAAAACTCAACAGTGGCCACAGGACTGGAAAAGGTCAGTTTTCATTCCAATCCCAAAGAAAGGAAATGGAAAAGAATACTCAAACTACTGCACAATAGCACTCATGTCACACACTAGCAAAGTCATGCTTAAAATTCTCCAAGCCAGGCTTCAACAATACATAAACCATGAATTTCTAGATTTTCTAGTTGGATTTCAAAAGGGCAGAGGACTGGAGATCAACTTGCCAACATCTGTTGTATCACTTAAAAATCAAGAGTTCCAGAGAAACATCTACTTCTGCTTTATTTTCTACGCCAAACCGTTTGACTGTGTGCATCCCAACAAACTATGGAAAATTTTGCAAGAGATGGGAATAGTAGACCCCCTGACCTGCCTCCTGAGAAATCTGTATGCAGGTCAAAAGGCAACAGTTGGAACTGGATGTGGAATAACAGACTTGTTCCAAATCACGAAAGGAGTATGTCAAGGCTGTATATTGTCATCCTGCTAATTTAACTTATATGCAGAATACATCACGCAAAATGCCAGGTTAGATGAAGCACAAGCTGGAATCAAGATTGCTGGGAGAAATATCAATAACCTCAGATATGCAGATGACACCAATCTTATGGCAGAAAATGAAGAAGAACTAAAGAGCCTGTGAAAAAGTTGTCTTGAAACTCAACATTCAGAAAACTAAGATCATGGCATCCAGTCCCATCACTTCATGGAAAATAGATGGTAAAACAACAGAAACAGTGACAGACTTTATTATCTTGGGCTCCAAAATCACTTCAGCCAATAAAATCACTTCAGCCATGAAATTAAAAGATTCTTCCTCCTTGGAATAAAATTTATGACCATTGTAGACAGCATATTAAAAAGCAGATACATTACTATGCCAACAAAGTTCTGTCTAGTCAAGGCCATGGATTTTCCACTAGTCATGTATGGATATGAGAGTTGGAAAATAAAAAAAACTGAGTGCTGAAAAATTGATGATTCTGAACTGTGGTGTTGGGGAAGACTCTTGAGAGTCTCTTGGATTGCAAGGAGATCCAACCAGTCAATCCTAAAGGAAATCAGCCCTGAATATTCATTGGAAGGACTTATGCTAAAGGTGAAACTTCAGTATTTGAAAAGACCCTGGTGCTGGGAAAGATTGAAGGCAGAAGGAGACTGGGATGGCAGAGGATGAGATGGTTGGGTGACTTCACCAACTCGATGGACATGAATTTGAGCAACCTCCAGGAATTGGTGATGGATTGAAGCGACTTAGCAGCAGGGAAGCCTGGCATGCTGAAGTCCAGTTCAGTTAAGTTCAGTCGCTCAGTTGTGTCCGACTCTTTGCAACCCCATGAATCGCAGCACGCCAGGCCTCCCTGTCTATTACCAACTCCCGGAGTTCACTCAGATTCATGTCCATCGAGTCAGTGATGCCATCCAGCCATCTCATCCTCTGTCGTCCCCTTCTCCTCCTTCCCCCAACCCCTCCCAGCATCAGAGTCTTTTCCAATGAGTCAACTCTTCAAATGAGGTGGCCAAAGTACTGGAGTTTCAGCTTCAGCATCATTCCCTCCAAAGAAATCCCAGGGCTGATCTCCTTCAGAATGGACCGGTTGGATCTCCTTGCAGTCCAAGGAACTCTCAAGAGTCTTCTCCAACACCACAGTTCAAAAGCATCAATTCTTCTGCACTCAGGCTTCTTTATAGTCCAACTCTCACATCCATACATGACTACTGGAAAAACCATAGCCTTGACTAGATGGACCTTAGTCCACAGAGTAATGTCTCTGCTTTTGAATATGCTATCTAGGTTGTTCATAGCTTTCCTTCAAAGGAGTAAGTGTCTTTTAATTTCATGGCTGCAGTCACCATCTGCAGTGATTTTGGAGCCCAAAAATATAAAGTCTGACACTGTTTCCACTGTTTCCCCATCTTTTTCCCATGAAGTGATGGGACCAGATGCCATGATCTTCGTTTTCTGAATGTTGAGCTTTAAGCCAACTTCTTCACTCTCCTCTTTCACTTTCATCAAGAGGCTTTTTAGTTCCTCTTCACTTTTGGCCATAAGGGTGGTGTCATCTGCATATCTGAGGTTATTGATATTTCTCCCGGCAATCTTGATTCCAGCTTGTGTTTCTTCCAGTCCAGCATTTCTCATGATGTACTCTGCATATAAGCTAAATAAGCAGGGTGAAAATATACAGCCTTGACGTACACCTTTTCCTATTTGGAACCAGTCTTGTTCCATGTCCAGTTCTAACTGTTCCTTCCTGACCTGCATACAGATTTCTCAAAAGGCAGGTCAGGTGGTCTGGCATGGGGTCGCAAAGAGTTAGACATGACTAAGAGACTGAACTGAGGTGATACTGTGTATATTAACACATTTTATAGACATAGTGTTTAAATATTTTGTCTTTTAAGTTTTATACTGAGCTAAATGTGATTCATAAAACTAAGATCATGTCATCTGGTCCCATCACTCCATGGGAAATAGATGGGGAAACAGTGGGAACAGTGTCAGACTTTATTTTTTTGGAGCTCCAAAATCACTGCAGATGGTGATTCCAGCCATGAAATTAAAAGACGCTTAGTCCTTGGAAGAAAAGTTATGACCAACTTAGATAGCATATTGAAAAGCAGAGACATTACTTTGCCAAGAATGGTCCGTCTAGTCAAGGCTGTGGTTTTTCCAATAGTCATGTATGGATATAGCTGACTTGTAAAGAAAGCTGAGTGCCGAAGAATTGATGCTTTTGAACTGTGGTGTTGGAGAAGACTTTTGAGTGTCTCTTGGACTGCAAGGAGATCCAACCAGTCCATCCTAAAGGAGATCTGTCCTGGGTGTTCCTTGGAAGGACTGATGGTGAAGCTGAAACTCCAATACTTTGGCCACCTCATGTGAAGAGTTGACTCGTTGGAAAAGACCTTGATGCTGTGAGGGATTGTGGGCAGTAGGAGAAGGGGACGACAGAGGATGAGATGGCTGGATGGCATCACTGACTTTCTGGGCGTGAATCTGAGTGAACTCTGGGAGTTGGTGATGGACAGGGAGGCCTGGCTTGCTGCAATTCATGGGGTCGCAAAGAGTCAGACATGACTGAGTGACTGAGCTGTACTGAACTGAAATGTGATTTATATACCATCTTTACAGTATTACAGTTGTTTGTATTTGTCAATATATTTACCTTTATTAAAATGCTTTGTATTTTTATATTATTTTTTATTGTTGTTTAGAATCCATTAATTTGAATTTGTAGAACCTTCTTTAGCATTTACCAGTTTTCCTGGGTATAGTGTTTTTGTAGTTGGTTTTTCTTTTTTTCTCTTTCAGCACATTAATTTATTTTCATTGCTTTTGGGCCTGTGACATTTCTGCTGAGAAATCTGCTCATAATCTATGGAGGTTCCTGTGCACGTGACAAACACTTTTCAGTTACTGTTCTCTTTATTTGACAGTCATTTACCTTTCACTGTTTTCTCTCTTTGTCATTGACTTCTCTAACAATTTGATTATGATGTCTCTTGGTTTGGGTGAGGGGGTGGAAGTAATCTGCAGTTCATTGGGCCTCTACATCTGTATGCCCATTTCCATTTCAGATATAGCAATATTTTAGACATTATTTATTTGAGTAACCTTTCTGACCCCTTTCCTCTCTCTTCCTTCTGGGACTTCCATAATGTGTATATCAGTCAGGTTCACATTTCCTATACATCACTTAAACTTTCTTCAGTCCTTTTTAATCCTTCCCTATTTGTTCCTTTGGACAATTTTCAATGACTTGTCTTAGTGTTCACTGATACTTTTTCTACTTTATCTATTCTGCTCTTTAAATTCTTTAGTACATTTTTTGGTTCAATTATTATATTCTTCAGTTCCATAACTTTTATTGCTATCTTGGTTGAAATTCTCCATTCAAGATTTTTTCCTGACCTGGCTAAGCATCATTATGATTGTTATTTTGAATTTTTGATCAGTATATATCTTCTTTTTATCAGAGTCATTTTCTAGAGATTTATCTTATTTCTTTGTTAGAAATATATATATTTTTTGTTCCTTTTTTCCCTTGACTCTTTCTATTAATGTATGCACAGAAGACAAATTGGTCAACTCATCAAAGACTGGACTTGTACAGGTGGTGGATCCCGTGAATCAACTCAGGCAGAGATTTTAGTGACCTCTCAAACCTTAGTGACAGTTCAAACTACTGTCTTTGTTTTCAGTAAATGTCATGTTATCTGGAGCTTTCTGGATCTTTTCAATGCACTGAGACAAATGAGACAGCAGTCAATATTTTGGAAACTCTCAGAAAAATTAGGATGTTGTGTGTATATTATAGTCTTTCCCTTCCTTCCCAAGGAAGAAGTTATGATATAAGGTTTTTTTCTCAGTTGAAGTGGGCTATTTCAGGAACTCAGCTTATGGAAAGAGAATGTCTCATATATTCCTATTGGCTCCATGTGGCTTGTTTTCCTCCTGCATAGGATTCAGAGGCCTCAAGTATTTTTGGGATTTTTCACAAATTGAATCATTCTATATAATGTTGTTGAATCACTGTCTGTGGGCGAAACAGAGAGCCTAGGGCTTTCTATTCTGCCATTTGTCTGCCCTCACTATCCTGAATTTATTTTTTATAACTATGTGAAGTAAAAATTATTCTTTTGTCTAGTTTACATATGAAGTACAGGAGGATTAAGGAACTTGAGAATAACATGAATTCTATTATGAGGGGAGAAATAAGATTGTGTGTAAATACATATAAAAAAGCCATTTTAAAGAAGACTGAAAATACTTGAAAGGTTAACAATCAAGAGATATACTAAGAAAGGAAGTAGATCAATGTGGTCTAATATGAGGATTTACAGCTCACCTCCTCTGACAAACACATCAAAAATAGATCTACATGTGGCACAACTCTCACTGAGAACTAACTAAAGACTGAAAGAAAGTCTCTTGTACAACCAAAGCTGTAAGAATGATCCCTATGGAATTGGGTAGAATGGGAAGGAAAGTGATCAGGTCAGGACCTGTGACCTTGGGAAGGGACACAGAAGATGAGGGGAACTGCATAGGCAGAGAGCCTCCCTAGGGAGTGAGTGGTTCAAGTTACATATTGGGTCTCAAAGCCATCAGATCCAACATTGGGAATATGGACCTTAAGCTGATTAGAAAACCAGGGGGATTAACAGAAGGGCTATAGGAAACTTAGACTCTGATAATGACAGTCATGTACCTCCTTGCTTCCTCCACACAAAAGTTGGATAAATAGATTGAGACTCCAAGGAACTCTGGCCTGTTTTCTGTGACTGTCCTGACACTCACTCCAGCCTAGCGTAGGGCCAGCTCTGACACATTTGTTTTGTGAAGCAGCTCCACACTAGGCTGAGGGCTGTAGCTGCTGATGGAGGGAACTTCTCTGTTGTAAAGAACTGAGAAATACTAGACCCAGAATGGCATCTGAAAGCACAGGTACAGCCACTTCTGGTGCTTAGAGAGGCACTACATCAGAAGTGGTTTAGGGCCCTAACTGATGGCAGGACCACAACGGCTCACATGTAGACCAATGCTGTGCACCTGCTCCAGCTCCTCTTGCTTTAGCACTGCTTCCCTCTCCAGTGAGGATGCCAGTTCTGGGAAAGGAAAGAACATACACTTAAAAGGAATGCAGTGTGCATGGACCTAACTCTCCAGAGCTCTGCTCCAGCAGCTTGGGTCCCACTCCGTCCTCAGTAAAGTGGTGTTGGACACTGAGCAGAGGAGAATCCCTGATTCACACATGGCTCTGACTCCAGTCCCTCCATCTCTGGTCCCACTTTCTACCAAAGTAATAGTTGCCAGCACACCTTGGAAAGAAATGACTCATGCTCACATCAGATCCTGCTCTCACATCAAAGCCACTGGGCACACACAGACAGTACAGGGATGCTTCCACACAAGGGCACCACTTAAAGAGATTAATTGATATTTGTATCATCTAATATTCTAGAGACAGAGAAAGTTAAGCAAAATAAAAAGATAGAGGAATTTGTTTCAACTGAAAGAACAGGAGAAAGCCCCTGAAAAAAACAACTAATGAAACAGAAATAAATAGGCTACCATGGAAAGTATTTAAAAGGAACTGTAATGAGGATGTTAAATGCATTAGAAAAAAGAATAGATTGTCTCCTTTGAAAAGAGGGAGAATTTGAACAAAGAACTAGAAAGTGTTAAAAAAAAAAAAAGAACTGGAGAATAAAATAACTGAAATTTAAAACATGCTAGAAGGAGTTAGCAAATTAGGTGATTACAATCATGTCAATGTATGGCAAAACCAATACATTATTGTAAAGTAAA
>SJYQ01003258.1:15724-39681 GCA_006410935.1 Redunca redunca
AAAAAAAAAAAGGCCACACAATTGTGATCAACTAATCCCTGATATAAAGGAGGCAAGAATATACAATGGAGAAAAGATATTCTCTTCAATCGGTGGTGCTGAGAAAACTGGACAGCTACATGTAAAAGAATGGTATTAGAACCTTTTATTATACTACATAAAAATAAATTAATAATGGATTGCAGATATAAATGTAAGACCTAGAATCACAAAACTCAAAGAAGAGATGATGTATGGGATACTCTTTGACATGAATTATAGCAATATATTTTGTATCTGTCTCCTAAGGTAAAGGAAATAAAGGACAAAATAAACAAATGGTACTTAATTAAACGTAAGAGCTGTTGCACAGTAAAGGAAATCATTGACAAAATTAAAAGACAATCCACTAAATGGGAGAAAACTTTAGCAAATTATATGATTGATGAATGGTTAATACCCAAAATGCATAAATAGCTCAAACAGCTCAATATTAAAAGATCAAACAACTCAATTAAAAGTGATTAGAAGCCCAAAATGCAGATTTTTCAAAGAATATATATAATGTATGTGTGTGTATATATATATATATATATATATATATATATAATCTCCTTATATAGAAAACAGGTACATGGAAAGATGCCCGAAATCATTAATCATCAGAGAAATGTGAATCAGAACCACAATGCGATATTATCTCACATCTGTCAGAATGATCATCATCAAAATATCTACAAAAAACAACCATTGGCAAGAATCTGGAGAACTATAGAAAATATTTTGAGGGTTCCTCAAAAAACTAAAAGTAGAACTAGCAGATGATCTAGAATTTCCACTCCTGAGTATGTATCTGAAGAAAACGAAAATTCTAATTAAAAAATATGCATGTAACCCAATATTTATAGCAGCATTATTTACAACACTCAACCTACTGCCCATCAAGAGATAAAGAAGATGTGGCGTATATATACAGAGAGAAAGAAAGAGTCTATGTTATCACTTATATGTGGGGTCTAAAAAATAAATAAATGACTACAGACAAACTCACAGACATAAAGAACAAACCAATGGTTACCAGTGATGAGAGGGAAGTGGGGAGGAGCAAGATAGGGATAGGAGATTAAGAGATACAAATACTATGTTTAAAAAATAAATAAGGAACAATGGTATGTTGTACAGGACAGGGAAATGCAATCATTATTTTATAATAACAAAGTTTTAATCTATAAAGTATTAAATAACTCTGTTGTATACTTGAAACTAATGCAATATTATAAAAGCAACTGTATTTCAACTAAAAATGAAGAAAGAATATGCTAAGGAAACAAAAGGATAATATGTAGAATGAAGGTAGGTTTGCATTCCTGATAAAGACATGTTTTTGTTGTAAAAATATGCAAGGAAAAGGGGTATGTAGGTTTGTTGGGAGATTTATAGGTTGGTAGTCAGGAAATGAAACTTTTTTTTATATGAAAGTTTCAATTATTTCTGCAGCCTCTGATGCAACCTGTGGAAGCAGGAGACGGAGGTTGGAAAAGTAACAGAATTAGCCACTATGACTTTGTAAGCAGACTACTGGCAGCATGGAGGGCCTTGGTAAGATTAAGGATATTATCTTCATAGTGGGACCGTTTTATAGAGCTGTCTGCTCTTTTCAGCAGTGCTAAGCAGCTTGAGAAGAGGCACACAGACTTCGGATGATTAGATTCAGTGAGGATTCAGTGAGACTTTGAGAAGCTGGTATAATGAAAGAACATGGTGACAAGGAAACTAAAGATATGAGATAGAGTGACTAAAGCAGTGGACTGCATATTCTTGTTTATAAAAGGTAAGAGATTAGACAGAGGTCCCCTTTATGGGGTAAGAAATTAGGGATCGTGGTAAGATAATTTTGATGTGACTGAAGACTTCTGAATTGGGCTTGCAAATAGTGTAGTAACATATTTGTAAAGATGAGAAGTCATAGCTAGAAGGTATTATAATTGATTTTATTATTTCAGATGCAAGGTAATTCTACACATGGAACATTTCAAAGTCTGCTTCTCTGGATTTGTATTACAATGCAATGCCTTAAGGGCTTCCCAGGTGGTGCTAGTGTTAAAAGAATCCACCTGCCAATGCATGAGACATGAAAGGTGGGTTCCACCCCTAGGTTGGGAAGATCACCTGGAGGAGGGCAGAGCAACCCACTCCAGTATTCTTGCCTGGAGAATCCCATGTACAGAGAACCCTGGTGGCCTACAGTCCATAGGGTTGCACAGAATCAGACACTACTGAAGCAACTTGGCATGCATGCACTCATGCACTGTGGTGAAAACTGTATATGCTTTGTAGAAACTGGATATGTTGGGTTAAAATTTACATGGAAAGAGGGTCAACTATACAGAAAGACTGCAAAGTTTGTGATCATCAGCTCTACATATTAATGTTTGATCTTTTATCCTATTTTCATTTACACAGTTTTATGAGTGTATATAACTTTTTAAAATATTGCAAAGCAATATACATTTTATTAAAACAAAAGATTGGATGAAGTTTAAGAACTGCATTCTGTTATCAAAATAATGAATCAGCAGTTGGCAAGCAACCAAAAATTCTTTCATTAAAAATTTATATTTGTAGATTAAAGTGAGAAAGAAATTTCATTCTCTTATATTGATCCTACCTATCCGTGTACTCAAGGACTATGTAGGGAGCATATAAAAATATTACTCCTTTAGTAAAGCTATGTGTAAATGTCTTCCCCCTAAATGTTGCCAGGAATAAGAAAAGAGATTCAGTATTTAAAACAGCATTCAGAGGCAAATTAATACCATCATACATTTTAATGACAAATTTATGCAGAAATTCTATTTTTAAATGGCAGCCCACTCCAGTATTCTTGCCTGGAGAATCCCACGGTTGGAGGAGCCTGGTAGGCAACACCAGGTCACAAAGAGTCAGACACGACTGAGTGATTTCACTACACTACTACTCTGTTTTGATGCAATATTATTGCTATAAAACATTGGCAGACAGTCCATTCTTAATACTCTTTGAGTTTCATTTTTGATAAACATATAGTCATAAAAAATCTATAGGATTAGACTTACCCTTGTGAAATATTCCCATTAATAGTTATTCCAAGTACTACATTGTTTACTAAGAGGAAGCTTGAAGCTACTTAATATATTTTCCTTGCTAATTAAATTTGCAATGCTATAAGAAACACTACCTTTTCTCTCCAGAACATTCTTTTTCATTTATAATCCTGCATTTTGAGTCATTTCCTGTTTTGTGTAGTGTTAAGGACTAAAACTGAAGTTGATAATGATACTTAAAATAGTCCACAGTAAAATAAAATATAATTCCTTAAACTTTTTATATAAAACTAAATCCATATTAAAACAATTAAACGCTGTAGCTGAAAAAAAAAAAACAGCATTTAGAACATTCAAATAGATAATCTGATTTGCTATATCTGATGACATTTCCATAGTAACATTTCAGAATCTTTGCGGGACAAGTATACTAAAATAAAGATTTATCTCTCACTTTCCTCCATCTCCCAGGTTCTCAAAATGTGTTTCAAGTTGAATTAAATATGGTTAGGTGCATCAGAAATTATATGACATTTAAATATATGGTTCATATGTTCATAGTTGACCATATGAATTCTGTCAATAAAGGAGGAGGAAAGTAAAATCTCTGTTCTCTTAGATACCTTTACATCAATAAGTTAGAGACACATCAAAGTTGCTGCTAGAAGCCACAAGGGATTTATGTAAAGATAGTGTCTATACACTAGGCAGTGAAAAGTATAGTTGTTGTTCAGTTGCCCAGGTGTGTCCAACTCTTTGTGACCCCATGTACTGCAGCACACCAGGCCACCCTGTCCCTCACCATCTCCCGAAGTTTCCCCAAGTTCGTATGCATTGTGTCAGTGATGCTATCCAGACATCTCATCCTCTGATGCCCTCTTCTCCTTCTGCCCTCAGTCTTTCCCAGCACCAGGGGCTTTTCCAATGAGTCAACTGTTCGCATCAGATGACCAAAGTATTGGAGTTCCAGCTTCAGCATCAGTCCTCTCAACGAGTATTCAGGACCAATTTCCTTTAGGATTGACTGGTTGGATCTCCTTGCAGTCCAAGGGACTCTCAGGAGTCTTCTCCAACACCACAGTTCAAAAGCATCAATTCCTCAGGGCTCCATCTTCTTTACAATGCAGCTCTCAAACTGTGCGTGACCACTGAGAAGATGGGAGCCTTGACTCTACAGACATCAACAGAGTAATGTCTCTGTCATAGCTTTCCTGTCAAGAAGTAAATGTCTTCTGATTTCATTGCTGCAGCCACCATTCTCAGTGATTTTGTAGCCCAAGAAGAGGAAACCTGCTGCCACCACCTTCTCCCCCTCTATTTGCCATGAAATAGTGGAACCAGATGCCATGACCTTAGTTTATTTTTTTTAATATTTAATTTTAGCTGGCTCTTTCACTCTCCTCCTTCACCATCATCAAGAGGCTCTTTAGTTTCTCTTCACTTTCTACCATTAGAGTGGTATCATCCACATATCTAAGGTTGATGTTTCTCCCACCTATCTTGATTCCAGCTTGTAACTCATCCAGCCTGGCATTCCTCTTGATGTGCTCAGCATATAGATTAAACAAACAGGGTGAGAGCAGACAGCCCTGTCATACTTCTGTCTCAATCGAACCAATCAGCTATTCCATAGAGGGTTCTAACTGTTGTTTCTTGACCCACATACAAGTTTCTCAGGAGACAGGTAAGATGGTCTGTTATTCCCATCTCTTTAAGAGCTTTCCACAGTTTATTATGATCTATACAGTCAAAAGCTTTGGTGTAGTCAATGAAAACAAAAGTAGATGCTTTTCTGGGATTCCCTAGCTTTCTCTATGATCCAGTGAATGTTGGCAATTTGATCTTTGGTTCTTCTTCCTTTTCTAAACCCAGCTTGGACATCTGGAAGTTCTTGGTTTGCATAATGCTGAAGCCCAGCATTCAAGATTTTAAGTATGACTTTACTAGCACAGGAGATGAGTGCAATTGTCCGATGGTTTGAACATTCCTTAGTACTACCCTTCTTGTGAATTGGGATGAGGATTGATGTTTTCCACTCCCGTGGCCAGTACCAGGTCTTCCAGATTTGCTGACATATTGGATGCAACACCTTGATGGCATCATTATTTAGGGTTTTGAATAGTTCTACTGGAATTCCATCCACCTCCACAATTTATTAACACAATTTTTCCTAAGGCCCACTTGACTTCACTCTCCAGAATGTCTGGCTTTTGGTGGCTAACCACACCATCATAGTAATCTGGTTCATTTAAATCTTTTTTGTACAGTTCTTCTGTGTATTTTTCCATGTCTTCTTGATCTCTTTAGCATCACTAAATCTCCACCATTTATGTCTTTGATTGTACCCATCTTTGGGCAAAATGTTCCCTTGATATCTCCAATTTTCCTGAAGAGATCTCTGGTCTTTCCTCGTCTGTTATTTTCTTCTAGTTTTATACACTGTTCATTGAAGAAGGCCTTTTTGTCTCTCTGTGCTTTTTCTTTTTTTTTTTTTTTTAACTTTTATACATTTTTTAATGTTGAAATTTCATTTTAAATTTTATTATCTATTGTGCTGTTCTTTGGAAATCTGCACTTAGTTGGATATACCTTTCCTGTTCTCCCTTGTTTTTCACTTCTCTTTTTTCTTTAGCTATTTGTAAGGCCTCCTCAGATAACCCCTTTGCCTTTTTGCTTTTCTTTTTCTTTGGAATGGTTTTGTTTGCTGCCTCCTGTACAATATTATGGACCTCCGTCCATAGTCCTTTAGGCACATTGTTTACAAGTTCTAATACCTTGAATCTATGTGTTACCTCCACTGCAGAGTCAGGTCGTACTTGGCTGGTCTAGAAGCTTTCCTTGCTTTGTTTAGCTTAAGTCTGAATTTTGCTATGAGAAGCTGATGATCTGAGCCACAGTCAGCTCTAGGTCTTGTTTTTGCTGACTGTATACAGCTTCTCCACTTTCGGCAACTAAGAATGTAATCAATTTGATTTTGATATTGACCATTCTGTAATGTCCATGTGTGAAGTCGTGTTTTGTGTTGTTGAAAAAGGGTATTTGCTGTGACCAGTGCATTCTCTTGGAAGAATTCATTTAGCCTTTGCCCTGTTTCATTTTGTACCCCAAGGCAAAACTTGCATGTTACTCCAGGTATCATTTTCCAAGGCAAGTCATTCAACATCACAGTAATCCAAGTCTATGCTCCTACCACTGTTGTCAAAGAATCTGAACTTGATTAGTACTATGAAGACCTAAACAACCTCTTAGAACTAACACCAACAAAAGATGTTCTATTCATCATTGGTGATTGGAATGAAAAAGTAGGAAGTCAAGAGGTACCTGGAAAGTATAGTAGGTAAATTGTATTGAGATGGGGATTCTAGACCTAGCTTTATGATTTCATGAGAGATTCTTACAGCTATTCAATTTCTATCGAAGCCTTAGTTTCTGAAAATATTATGTTTGGGAAGCATGGTTTTCCTGACTCTTGTTTTTTGGACTATAAAACTATATGCTGCTGCTGCTGCTAAGTCACTTCATAGCTATTACTAATTGCTCTTTTACGTTGCTTTCAGATTTTTACTTGGTATATAATTTAATTTATACAGAAGCCTAAGATGTATACTTTATTTTCTCTGTTTCACAGGTAAGAAAAATGACAACAAAAATAAATATTTCTCTAACTAGGGGGAAAAAAAAATTCTAAAATCATTATTCTTATATATGTTCAGTAAACATATTCATGAATATGACTCCTTTGGATCTTTAAGATATATAGTGAAATGAGATAGAGAAATGGACAGAATATGTGGCATGTGTGCATGCCGAGTTGCTTCATTTGTGTCTGACTCTTGCGACCCCATGGACTGTAGCCTACCAGGCTCTTCTATCCATTGGATTATCTGGGCAAGATACTCAACTGGGTTACCAGTTCCTCTTCCAGGGGGTCGATCTTCTTGACCCAGGGATTGAAATTGCATCTCCTGTGGCTCCTGCATTAGCAGGTGAATTCTTACCACTTGAGCCACTTGGGAAACCAAACTGGTAGTATTTTTACACAGTAGACTATACAAATCTATAGTATAGCTTAATCTCTCAGATGATTAAGATGCTATACTAGTGATATATCATGATGAGAAGACTATGACTTTCACTTATATTTAAAATAGTAAAATCTGTTATAATCTGTTAAATATTTTATTACAGTCAGAAGGTGTCCAATATGCTACTGGGAAAGACCAGAAGGCAATTACTAATAACTCCAGAAAGGATGAAGCGGCTGGGCCAAAGCAGAAGCAGTACTCAGTTGTGTATGTGTCTGGTGGTGAAAGTAAAGTCTGATGCAGTAAAGGATAATATTGCATAGGAACCTGGAATGTTAGGACCATCAATCAAGGTAAACTGGGCATGGACCAGAAGCAAATGGTAACAGCCCAAAATACACTACTTGGGTTCAATCACAAAAATGACAGAATGATCCCGGTTCCTTTCCAAGGCAAATCATTCAATAACACAGTCATCCAAGAATGAAGACAGACCAACAACACCTTCTAGAACTAACACCAAAAAAAAAAAAAGATACCCCTTTCATCATAGTGGATTTGATTGCAAAAGTGGGTAGTCAAGAGATACCTGGAGTAACAGGCATATTTGCCTTGGTGTACAAAATGAAGCAGGGCAAAGGTTAACAGAATTTTGTCAAGAGAACACATGGGTCATTGCAAACCCTTTTCTAACAACAGAAGTGATGACTCTACACAAGAATATCACCAGATGGTCAATACTGAAATCAAATTGATTATAATCTTTGTAGCCAAAGATGGAAAAGATTTATATAGTCAGCAAAAAAAAAAAAAAAAAAAAAAAACCCTGGACCCGACTGTGGCTCAGATCATGAGCTCCTTATTGCAAAATTCAGACTTAAATTGAATAAAGTATGGAAAATCACTAGGCCATTCAGGTATGATCTATATCAAATCCCTTATGATTATACAGTGGAGGTGCCAAATAGATTCAAGGGATTAGATAAGATAGATAGAATGTCTGAGGAACTATTGGTGGAAGTTTGTAACACCTAGCAGGCAATGACAGAAACATCCACAAGAAAAAGAAATGCAAGAAGGCAAAGTGTTTTCTAAGGAGTCTTTACAAATAGCTGAGGGATGAGAGAAGTGAAAGGCAAAGGATAAAGAGAAAGACATACCTACCCAACCGAATGAAGAATTCCAGAAAATAGAAAGAAGAGATAAGAAGGCCTCCTTAAATAAATACTGCAAAGAAACATTGGAGAAAGAAATGGCAACCCACTCCAGTGTTCTTGCCTGGAGAATCCCAGGGATGGAAGAGCCTGGTGGGCTGCCTTCTATGGGGTCATACAAAGTCGGACATGACTGAAGCTACTTAAAAGCAGCAGCAGCAGCAAAGAAACAGAGGGAAACAATATAATGGGAAAGATTAAAGATCTCTTCAATAAAATTGGAGATAGCGAGGGAACATTCCACACAACGATGGGCACAACAAAAGACAAAAATGATAAGGACCTAACAGAAGCAGAAGAGATTAAGAAGAAGCAAAAATACAGAGAACTATACAAAGAAGGTCTTAATGACCCAGATAATCATGATGGTGTGGTCAATCACCTAGAGCAGACATCCTAGAGTGTGAAGTCAAGTGGGCCTTAGGAAAGCTAGTGGAGGTGATGGGATTCCTGCTGAGCTATTTCAAATTCTAAAAGATGATGGTGTTAAAGTGCTGCACTCAATATGTCAGCAAATTTGGAAAACACAGCAGTGGCCACAGGACTGGAAGAGGTCAGTTTTCATTCTAATCTAAGAGAAGGACAGTGTTAAAGACCATTTGTCTATCTTACAGTTGCACTCATCTCACATGCTAGCAAGGTTATGCTCAAAATTTTTCAAGCTAGGCTTCAGCAGTACATGAACTGAGAACTTCTAGATGTACAAGCTGGATTTAGATAAGACAAAGGAACCAGAGATCCAATTACCAACATTTGCTGAATCATAGAGAAAGCAAGGGAATTCCAGAAAAAATCTACTTTTGTTTCATTGACTTCTCTAAAGACTTTGATGGTGAGGGTCACAACAAGCTGTGGGAAATATTTAGAGATCAGAATACCAGACCACCTTAGATGTCTCCTGAGAAACTTGCATGTGAGTCAAGAAGCAACCATTAAAATCAGACATGGAACTACTGACTTGTTCAAAATTGGGAAAGGAGAACAACAAGGCTGTATATTGTCACCCTGTTTATTTAACTCCTGTGCAGAGTACATCATGTAAAATGCTGGGCTGGATGAACTGCAAACTAGAGTCTAAAGATTGGCAGGAGAAATATTAACAACCTCAGATATGCAGGTGATACCACTCTAGTGGCAGAAAGCAAAGAGGAGCTAAGAGCTTCTTGATGTGGGTGAAGGAAGAGAGTGAAAAATCTAGCTTGGAACTCAACATTCAAAAAACTAAGATCATGGCATCTGGCCCATCTCTTCATGGCAAATAGATGGGAAAATGTGGAAGTGACAGATTTTATTTTCTTGGGCTTCAAAATGCTGCAGATAGCCATTGCTGTCATGAAATTAAAAGATGCTCCGTGGAAGATCAGCTATGACAAACAGCATAATATTAATAAGAAGCAGAGATATCACTTTGTCAGCAAAGTTCTGTATAATCAAAGCTGTAGTTTTTCCAGTAATCATGTACAGATGTGAGAGTTGGAGTAGTCATGTCCAGATGTGAGAATTTGACCATAAAGAAGGCTGAGTGCTGAAGAATAGATGCTTTCAAATTGCAGTGCTTGAGATGACTCTTGAGAGCTCCTTGGACTGCAAATACACAAAACCAGTCAATCTTAATGAAAACCAATCTTGAATATTCATTGGTAGGACTGATGTTGAAGCTCCAATACTTTGGCCACCCGATGTGATGGATCAACTCACTGGAAAAGACCTTGATGCTGGGAAAGATTGAAGGCAAAAGAGAAAGGGGTGGCAGAGGATGAGATGATTAGACAGCATCACGGACTCAATGGGCATGAATTTGAGCAAACTCTGGGAGAGAGTGAAGGATGAAGAGCTTGGCCTGCTGCAGCCCATGGAGTTCAAAGAGTCAGACATGACTTTATGACTGAACAACAACAACATAGTCTGTATCAGCTATGGAAGAACAGAGGTTCAAAGTTGTTTTTCAATGCCATTTTCCTTCAGTTATATTTCTGTCTACATTGCACTTAAATTTTTTTTTATAATTGAATTACCTATAGATTTTAAAGTCAGTGATGATCTTCATAAACAGAGAAAGTTCTATCCCATATCGCAATTAAAACTATAATATGACTCAAGTTATTTTGCTTAATCATTTTTTTCTATATCCAGAACATATGGATTTTATAGCAATAGTTATTAAGCCANTTTTTCATATATATATATATATATATATATAGTTGTTCAGTCGCTCAGTCATGCCTAAATCTGCAAACCCATGGACTGCAGCATATACAAATGTTTGTGTGTGTGTGTGTGTGTGTATTTTTCCTAAGTACTCGACCACTGATATTTACCTTTTGAAAATTTTGCAGCCTCTTGGCATTCTCTAAGATCAATATATCAAATTTGAAGGTAAAATAATCATAAAATATTTTAAATATTAACAGCAGCCTGAGTAAAATGCTACCCTTAACTTAGCATGTAAAATCAGCTTAAAAAGTAGTCTTTAAACTAATGGGGGAATAAAAGAAGGATTTTGACCTGAAAGAATGTTTGGGAAAGATAAAACTGACAAAAAATTTCCCAGTGTTTCTTATATATGTAAATTTGTTTTATAGGTTCAGAATTTTTTTTTAGATTACTAAGGCACATGTCAATGTATATTATAAGCAGAAATCTAAAGACTGGATTTTTTTCTGGTATATTCTTATTTGAAACTATAAAAAACTGAATGTTAGTAGAGAGTGCAAGGTTTATAGGATGTTGGCATTCCTCATTGAGGAAAAACTAGAGTAATGGACTATGTCTTTCATGGTATTTCAGAAAGCAGAACATTAAAGCATCGACAAATGTTTTATAAAATAAATAATGGTCTGTAAATATTCCAGAGAACTAGAGTGAAAGAGGGAATTAATACACAATTTATAAGCTTTTACTATTGAGACTCTCAATGAAATCTAATGGCAATTTTATGAGGTAGGCATTGTCAGGAGACCTGGCTTTCATCCCTGGGTCTAGGTTGGAAAATCCCCTGAAAGAGGAAATGGCTACCCACGTGAGTATTCTTGCCTGGAGAATTCCATGGACAGAGGAGCTTGCAGGCTACAGTCAATGGGGTCACAAAGAGTTGGACATGGAGTGAATGACACACAAATTGTCATTGTCAAATTCTTACTCTACCGATTTTATATGAGACTTGATCTAGGTAATAACTCATCTGATGTCATATAGCTGGTAAATGATTGGTTCATTTGATAAATATCTCAAACTATCAAGACTTTGTTCTTGTCAGGTAACTTGGCAAATACAAGCTTTTAAACTGTAGAAGTTCTAGATTCCCATGAATGCAATATGGCAGATTTCTTTTTGAGGATTATAGGGTTAAATTAGAAAATTACTTTTCCTTTTTACTTCTCCTATTCCAAATTGTTTCTGAGGAAGAATTCAGTCAAAGAACCATTCTGGTGTCTTTTTGTTTCCAAAGTTCACACAATATCTTTTTTCTAATAAAGGCAGGTAAAATATGCTATATCCCACATGTTTCATTTCTGCCTCCTTAGTTAGATATAGATGGTTAAGGGTACCTTTACTTTTGACCTTTCATTTACTTCCTACAAAAAAAAAAAAAAAAAACTAAAAGAGATTAAATAGAAAACAGGTGAAAATTAGACAAAATATATATATAAATAGATCTCTAAATTTTGGGCATCAAGGTGTGAAGGACATTAATCCCTGAAATAAATTACATAATCCATGGAGCCATACACGTGCCTCAGTTTAATCCCTGGGCAAAGCTTCCAAGATAGCAGAGACTCAGGCAAAGCCCATCTGCCTTCCTGATTTGAGGAGACAAATATGGGCATCTAGGGGAGCTAAATGGAGAAGGCAATGGCAACCCACTACAGTACTCTTGCCTGGAGAATCCCATTGATGGAGGAGCCTGGTAGGCTACAGTCCATGGGGGTCGCTAAGACTCCGACACGACTGATGCGGCTTAAGAGCAGCAGCAGCAGTGGAGCTAAGGTGGCTGGAGCGCACAATACTCAAAAGGGGGGAGCAGCATAGAGAGAGAATGTTGAGGTCTATGGAAGATTCTGTTTGATTATTCACTTTAGAATGAGTCAACATATCCATTTGAGAAAAATATTTAAAGATCAAAAAGGACCTTCTGAATGGATTGGAAGAAACAATACTCAGAATTCACCCAGGTTAGAAATAGTTCCTACCCTAATAGTCTGAGTGGAGAATCTTATAATTCAGGAGTCATTGATTGGAGTACTAAGAAAAGTCTTGCTTCAAGAGTTGGGAAAAATTAACCCTCAATCGAATGGCTCTCATGTCTTGTCTAAAAAAGCACAAAATAAAGACTTGAAAAGATCAGATTGTTTCCAGCTAACTTAATCATATTTCCGAACAAAGGTCAAGAATACCAAAATACCCAGTATCAAACAACATAAAATTCAAACATTTGATGTCAAATTAAAAACTGCATGTGTGCAAGGAGTTAGGAAAACATAATTGATAATGAAGAGGAAAACATTAATCAACTGAAACTGACACAAAGAAAGACATATGATAGAATTAGATAATAACAGTAAAAGAGTTATTGTAACCATGTCACATATGTTCAAAAACCTAGAGGAAACATTCAATGTGTTATTTAGGAAAAAAATAAAGGCTTATATGCATACAAAGACATAAACAAATATTCATAGAAGTTTAATTTGTAATAGCTGAAACATGGACTCAACCCAAATGTCCAACAGGTGAATACATGAACACATTGTCATATAGCCAATAAATGGAATACTACTTACATTATAAAGGAGTAAATTATTGGTACACCCAACAACTTATATGAATCTCAAGATAATACAACCATACCTCAGAGACATTATAGGTTCAATTCCAGATCACGACAATAAAGCAAATATCATAATAAAGCCACTCAACAGATTTTTTAGCTCCCCAGTGCATATAAAAGCTATGTTTACAATAAACTACAGCTTAATAGTGTGCATTATTTAATAGCATTCTATCTAACAAAACAATGTAGTTAACTTAATTAAAAAATACCTTATTGCTATCATCTAAACCTTTTGTGAGGTGTAATCTTTTTGTAATAGTAACATCAAAGATTACAGATTTCCATGACAAATATAATAAGAATGATAATAATAAATAATAAAACTTTGAAATATTATGAGAATAACCAAAATGTGATACAGAGACACAAAGTGAGTAAATGTTGGAAAAATGGCATGGATAGACTTATTCAACTTGCAAAATCCACGGTATCTGTGAAACCTAGTAAAGTGAAGTACTGTAAAGCAAGGTGTGCCTGTATACTGAGTGAAAAAGTCAGACAAAGAAAGAAAGTCAGACAAAGAAAACTGCCTAGTGCATAATTCTGGTTCTATTGGACTCTAGAAAAATGCATATTAGTCTATAGTGACAGAAGAGAAATCAGATCAGTGGCTTTCTGGGGGTGGGAATGAACAGATGGAAAGAAGGGAAAGATTACACATTTACATGCAGATGTTTATGGGTACTAAAGAGGCATGTGACATTCACGGGGGTATATATGTCTTAAATATCACATTGCATATCTTAGACATTTATTGCATGTCAGTGCTCCCTCAGTAAAACTTTTAAGAAGCAGTTTGAAGAAATCTTTCAGCAGTACAGTCAGTTTATCTAAATGAACACCTGAATTAATAGATTTTTTTCTACACATTTAAGTCACTGAAAATGTATTAGAATATTTATCCTTTCTACACCTGTACACCCGTGGTGGATTCATGTTGATGTGTGGCAAAACCAATACAATATTGTAAAGTAAAAAACAATAATAATAATTAAATAAAAGAATATTTATCCTTTCTAGTTTACTCCTTTAATCCAAAAATGAAAACAAAACAAGAACCTAATGGGGTAACTATCATATATATATCTCTGTAACTATCACTCTTTATGTTTCTTCTACTTTATGTTATTTATGACACAGACTCAGTAACAAACAGAGAGTTAAGAAATGATGAAGCAGGCAGAGGAGGGATTCTCCTGGACTAGCTTCCTTTGTATTCAACCCCCTCTTTAAAGGTGCTTGTGTTTGGACCCTCACAGATGACACGATTGGAAGTAACTGAGATCGCTAATGCTAGAATAACTATTGTTGACTTAATAAAACAAAAATATTCACTTGACAACCATTTTCCTAGTAGTTTCCAGTGCAACAGGGCAGATATTTTGCTTATTAACTCAGATTTTTTAAATTAAATTGATTATAAATGGAAGAAGACTATGTTATCACTCAGGTTCTGACTTTATCACTAAGATTAGACATATATCACTTTAGCCTTAATTACTCTAATTCATTATATNGCACTTGTGAACATGACACACCCTTAAGAATAATTAAGAAAGAAAATACTGCCAATTAAACTATAACATACCATCAGCTGTAAAATATATCTAGGCTTCATATATGTAAGCACTTTTTTCCATATATGCTTTTGATTGTATTATGCTTTCTTTTAATGGAGTGTGGCTAAATATAATAGTATTACATGAAGGTGGAGGAGGAAGATTTCTTACCCTTTATTTCTGTGTAGGAAACCCTGATGCATGTTCTTCTATCAGACATGTTGAGGAAGCTACATTTCTCTGTAGGGATGTATAAAACAAGTGACCTGATTTCATAATGGACCTTCCTTTGAGAAAAAGGCCATAAATAAGACATTCTAAAAGTTGCAACCAGATTGATTTGATCCCCAAAAGAAAAGTAAGGGCTAGAGGTGACCAAAAGTACTTATCACTTGCTTTTCTACTATGAAACAGCAGCTGACATATGTCCCCACTGAATATCACTTTTTGCGTCTACTGGCTATCAGTTAAATTTATCCTCCAAACTAAAACATATTATTACAAAGATTTGACATGAAAACTATTCTGTACCACATAGCTACTAACAACAACAGTGACAGGAAGAGAAGGTAGGTGTTGCTATATTCCATTACCAAAAAAAATAATAATAATAAAGAAAAAAAAACATGATGACAGAGGTTTAGCTGTCTTAACATTTTCTATCTTGAGATACTCTTTCTGCTGATTTAAATATTTATTCACATACACATACATCCATACCCACATTTAAATGTTTCATTTGTACAGACAACATAAACTGCTTAATTGCATCATATCCTACAATGTACATGTGACTCTATCACTGCAGATCAAGGACACAGCCAGGGACGATGAATGCAAATAGTACCAAAGCAAAAGAGACACACTTTCTATTGTCATCTGAAATGGAAAATGCTTACATATAACGGAGAAATAAAAATTACCTAAGGCAAAAAGGCATGAGCTATAATTCAGAAGCAATTTAATTACACATTGTGCATGCAGATACATTTCATTTAATTGCATATTTTACAGCACTATTATATTTGCAACATAGAAGTGAAGAATATGAAGTTGTAATGCTTTAACTTCAACGTAATCTTTTCCAATAAACATTATTGCAAAGATAAATAAAAACTTCGTTAATGTTACCTGTATGATAAAGGCGTAGGAGATGGTTTTGAAAACTACAATTTAAGTAACAGCCTTTTCCATGTAATTCACCCTCCCTACCTCATCTGAAGAGCATCTGTTTCCAAGTTTTAAAATTCACTAACATTCCAAAGACAGAGATGGAATTATGTCTCTGGTTACTCAATTGGTAAGAGCTCAAATTTAAGAGTAAACAAAAAGGGGCTACCCTGGTGGCTGAACCGGAAAGAATCTGCCTGTCAGTGCAGGAGACTCGGGTTCTATTGCTGGTTCAGAAAGATCCCAGATGCTGTGGAGCACCTAAGCCTGTGCACCACGACTATTGAGCTGGTGCTCTAGAGCCTGGGAGCTGCAACTACTGAGCCCATGAGCTACAACTAATGAAGCCCTCACACCCTAGAGCTCCGCAACAAGAGAAGCACCGCAGTGAAAAGCCCGTGAACCGCAACTAGAGACTAGCTCTGGCTTGTTACAGCTAGAGAAACGCCTGCCCAGCAAAGAAGACCCAGCACAGCCAAAAATAGATAAAGACATTTTTTTTTAATGAGTGAACAAATAAACTTTGTATGTGGTCTTCAGTGTGCTATGTGTGTGTCATTGACATCAGAGATATTAATATAAAGGAAAATTTTCTCCCCCATCAAGTATCTGGCAAAAAGTCCAAAGACATTCAGATATGCTGCATCCTCTGAATCTCAGGCTAAATCCTAAATTGAAAAGAAGACTTACACTAGAATTAATGGGATTAGATAATCATAAAGATTTTATGTTACCAGACCCTGGAATATGACTTCTAAATTTATGTTTATTAAGGCTGAAAGGTTTCCCTAAAAACCCAAAGGAAACCACAAACTTAAATATGTAATCATTAGAAGAAAGACTCTGTTTTTGGAAATTGTAGTCATGAGGTTGCTGCTGCTGCTGCTGCTGCTGCTGCTAAGTCGCTTCAGTCTTGTCCGACTCTGTGTTGCCCCATAGACGGCAGCCTACCAGGCTCCCACGGCCCTGGGATTCTCCAGGCAAGAACACTGGAGTGGGCTGCCATTTCCTTCTCTAATGCATGAGACTGAAAAGTGAAAGGGAAGTCGCTCAGTTGTGTCTGACTCTTCGCGACCCCATGGACTGCAGCCTAGCAGGCTCCTCTGTCCATGGGATTCTCCAGGCAAGAGTACTGGAGTGCCTTGCCATAATGGTAAAAAGCTTTATGTTATAAAAACTTAATATCCCTCATGGAAAAAGCAAGAGAGTTCCAGAAAAACATCTATTTCTGCTTTATTGACTATGCCAAAGTCTTTGTATGGATCACAATAAACTGGAAAATTCTGAAAGAGATGGCAATACCAGACCACCTAACCTGCCTCTTGAGAAACCTATATGCAAGTCAGGAAGCAACAGTTAGAACTGGACATGGAACAACAGACTGGTTCCAAATAGGAAAAGGAGTACGTCAAGGCTGTATATTGTCACCCTGCTTATTTAACTTACATGCAGAGTACATCATGAGAAACGCTGGGCTGGAAGAAGCACAAGCTGGAATCAAGATTGCTGGGAGAAATATCAATAACCTCAGATATGCAGGTGACATCACCCTTATGGCAGAAAGGGAGAATGGCATTGAAACATGTATAATATCATATATGAAACGAATCGCCAGTCCAGGTTCGATGCATGATACTGGATGCTTGGGGCTGGTGCACTGAGACGACTCAGAGGGATGGTACGGGGAGGGAGGAGGGAGAGGGGTTCAGGATGGGGAACAAGTGTATACCTGTGGCGGAATCATGTTGATGTATGGCAAAACCAATACAATATTGTAAAGTAATTAACCTCCAATTAAAATAAATTTGTATTTAAAAAAATAAAAAGCCTCTTGATGAAAGTGAAAGAGGAAAGTGAAAAAGTTGGCTTAAAGCTCAACATTCAGAAAACTAAGATGATGGCATCTGGTTCCACCACTTCACGGCAAATAAATGGGGAAACAGTGGAAACAGTGTCAGACTTTATTTTGGGGGCCTCCAAATTCCTGCAGACGGTGACTGCAGCCATTTCGGAGAATGGCATTGAAACATGCATAATATCATATAAGAAACGAATCGCCAGTCTAGGTTCAATGCAGGATACAGGATGCTTGGGGTTGGTGCACTGGGATGACCCAGAGGGATGGTGTCGGGAGGGAGGAGGGAGGGGGGTTCAGGATTGAGTACAGTGTACACCCGTGGCAGATTGATGTTGAAGTATGTCAAAACCAATACAAACTGTAAAGTAAAATTAATTAATTAATTAATTTTTTAAAAAGGTAACTAAATGGGAGGGGACTCATGTTTGGGAACGCATGTACACTCATGGTGAATTAATGTCAATGTTTGGCAAAACCAATACAGTAATGTAAAGTAAACTGAAGTTAGAATAAAAATTAAAAAAAAAAAAGAGAGAGAGAGAAAAAAAAGGTAACTAAAAAAAACAACAAAAAAGATGCTTACTCTTTGGAAGGAAATTTATGACCAACCTAGATAGCATATTCAAAAGCAGAGACAATACTTTGCCAACAAAGATGCGTCTAGTCAAGGCTATGGTTTTTCCAGTGGTCATGTATGGATGTGAGAGTTGGACTGTGAAGAAAGCTGAGCACCGAAGAATTGATGCTTTTGAACTGTGGTTTTGGAGAAGACTCTTGAGAGTCCCTTGGACTGCAAGGAGAGCCAACCAGTCCATTCTAAATGAGATCAGCCCTAGGTGTTCTTTGGAAGGAATGATGCTAAAGCTGAAACTCCAGTACTTTGGCCACCTCATGCGAAGAGTTGACTCATTGGAAAAGACTCTGATGCTGGGAGGGATTGGGGGCAGGAGGAGAAGGGAATGACAGAGGATGAGATGGCTGGATGGCATCACTGACTCAATGGACATGAGTCTGAGTGAACTCCAGGAGTTGGTGATGGACAGGGAAGCCTGGCATGCTGTGATTCATGGGGTCGCAGAGTTCGGACACGACTGAGCGACTGAACTGAACTGAACTGAATATCCCTCAATCAACTTCCGGTGGAAGAGGTTATTCTATGAAACGACAGGAAGATTCACCCAAAGTAAGGTTCTTGGATGTTTCTAAAAGAATTCAAGTATAAAGCTCAGTAATTTTTATATTATCTCTTGCTTTATGCTTTTGGTGACTTGTCCTCTATACTAATATTCCTAATCACTGGGAGACTTAATGCATCCAGAAAAATAGTTGCTTTGATAAAAATGGAAATTACTCTTAGCAACTGAAAAGTGTTACAATAAGTTGGGAAGAGCATTAGTTTTAGAATCAGAAGACCTGGTCTGCTTCTACAGCACATTAGCTGTGAGACCTTTTGCAGGTATGCGGTTTTTCTGGTGAGTCAGTTTAAGCAGTCCTAAGCCAGCTCTGGAAGAATTAGAAATATGATGCCAGTTAACTGTGACTCCAAATGTGAATAGTAAATTGGTCCTGTGTCCCTAGAAATAGATGACACCTCTGAGAGCAAAAGTAAGTATGTAAATAAAGCACTCTCATTGTTGGCACTGTGGAAGGAAGAATGTTGAAAAATAAAGAATATCAAATGATGAAGCATCATATGATTAGTCTGGCCAGCTTGCCCAAGTGTCTTGGTCTAATCTTTCCCTGCCGGGTCTCCTTTTTCCATCTATAAATTGATAATAGGCTATGCAATCTTTAAGGTTCTTTCAGCACCCATTTCCTTTAGGTACCATCTGAAATGAGGACGTATCCTTAGCTTCAACAATACTGAAGCAACCAATAGCTCATAAGTGCAATTTTCTTGAATCCATATGTACCATTTCTCTATGATATCTAAACATTTATTGATTCCTAGACTCAGTAACTAACTACTATCCCCAGAACCTTTGTCAATCTAATGATTAAGTAATTTGAGTTTGATTTGATAGACAAATACCACACAAGTCCAATTTATTTTTTAATTTCTGCAGTCATTAGTGATTGGCAGTTTCAAATAAACAATATTAATAAATCATCAGTCTGTAACTAGAGAGCAGGTTCTTTGACAAACGTTCACCGGTTGCAGACTGTGGGGAGTCTCAGAGGAATATCTGCAATTCTCACAGTTACAATGCTACGGAAGAGGAGCCATTTGAGATGGTTAAAGACTGAGGAAAAGGGAACACAAACTACCACAAAAATGACTTTGTGAACTGATAACTGGTGCTTTCTTATTTGCAATAAAAGTATAAAAAGGGAAAAATTTACTTAATGTCCTGGTTTCCTAATAGGCATTTGATGGAGTGTAACAAAAGATGATTTGTAAATGCTATGTGAAAGAGAGATGAGCAGGAACTAAAAGGGGCAGGAAATTGAATGTATTCTTCCCTTCCACCTCACCACCAGAGTTCAGATGAGTCTGGAAAGGTCATTCACATAATTATTACAGTAACTGGTTCAACGCCTTTTAAGCACAGCTGATCCGCTTGTGTGTAAATGGCTGTGAAAGCAAGATAAGGAACGTGTAAAGAAAAAAAATCTGTCTGTAGTGCTATTAGCTTGCAGGATTGTCATAGTAGATAAACCAATGTTGCTTTAAAGCACATGGCTTCTTTATTACAGAATAACCCAAAGTTTGCCCTTGTGTAAGGGGTCACTTAAGCATCAGTGACCAAATTTTAGTTTTTCGTTGTTGGTGGCTGTGTGACATTATCTAGTGATCTTTCTGGGGTCTGCAAAAGGTCATGTGGTGAAATGAAACCTGACAAAAAACTGTAGCTAATATAATGTGGTCTGAATTTTCAGGGCCAAAACACGTGAAAGGCATCTGGAGATTCTGTCTGACCAAACCAAGGCAATAATATACCTCCTGTTACAGATGACTGACCACATTCTCGTATTTGGATTCCATTCAGTAAACATATTCAACACTTGCTGCATAGAATAATACTCTAGGGATGCAAAACTTTAGCACAGTAGGCAGATACACACATCTGACTGACTCAATGGAGCAGGCTAAACAGTGAGAGATGGTTGTTCATATGGCTCCAAAGGATATATATTAAATCTCAAGTAAAACAGACAGAAATTAATGGAGAAGTGGCATTTGGCTTAAACATTGAAAACTGAACAGAGATTGTGAGAGCAGGATATTTTAGACTGAGGGGTCCGAGTTGCAGGATCACAGAAGAGGGATGTGTGTGGGGATGAGGTCCAGGAAGGGGTTGTTCATGGTTGATTAAAAGATGAGCTTGAAAATGTAAAGTGGAACTTGTGCTAGCTGTTAAATTACCATCTGTAGCTTCTTCCTCACTCTGCTTTGTGATGCAAGGGCCAGGACTCTAGAAACCACATTTCTGCACTGCAAAGAGAAAGCTCTAGAAAGAGGCTGCAAGACTAGAGGAGGGAGAAGGGATGTGCTCTGTATTGCTCCCTCTCTGCTTGAGATTCCTGTGAATGGCACCTCAGTGAGGCTTTCTTCCCTAAGCAGCAAAGGAATCTAGTTTGTGGTTTTCCAACACTTGTAGTTCCAGGTATCTCCAAACTTCTTAAATTTTAGTAATTGCAACTCTTCTGCAGCCAGAGAGATGGTAGCTACTTCTTATACTTAATAACTCTCCGTACTTCCAAGTTCTCATTTTGCTCTACATGACCTTGTTAACAACTTATACGGATCAGACTTACACACTGAGCACAATCACTTGAAAATAGCACCAGCTTTCTTTTTTTCCCTTTTCTAGTGCACTTCTTTTTAAAAATTCTTACTTTATATTAGAGTTGAGTTGATTCATGATGCGTTAGTTTTGAGTGTACAGCAAAGTGATTCAGTAACGCATATACATGCATGCGTGTCCAATCACTTCCGTCGCGTCCGACTGTTTGTGACCCTGTTACAGACTGTAGTCAACCAGGCTCCTCTGTCCATAGGATTCTCCAGGCAAGAATACTAGAGTGGGTTGCTATGCCCTCCTTCAGGGGATCTTCCCCACCCAAGGATCGAACCAGAATCTCTGATGTCTGCTGCATTGGCAGGCGGTTTCTTTACTACTAGCACCACCTGGGAAGCCCTAATACATATACATATAGCTATTCTTTTTCAGATTCTTTTCCCATATATGTTATTACAGAATATTGAGTAGAGTTCCCTGTGCTATATGGTAGATACTTGCTATTTATTTTATATATAGCAGGATATATACGTTGGGGCTTCCTAGAGGTCGGGGCTTTACTAGCTGTAAAGAACCCACCTGTCAATGCAGGTAGACATAGAGATTTGGGTTTGATCTCTGGATCAGAAAGATCCCCTGAAGGAGGGCATGGCAACCCACTCCAGTATTAGTTGGAGGATCCCGTGGACAGAGGAGCCTGGTAGGCTACAGTCCATAGGGTCTCAAAGGGTTGTACATGACTGAACATCTTAGCATGCATGCATGCAGTGTATATATGTTAATCTAAAACTTAATTTATCCCTCTCCTCCTCCAGCCTTTCCCCTCCGGTAACCATAAATTTGTTTTCTAAGTCTGTGAGTATGTTTCTGTTTGGTAAATAAATTTATTTGTATCATTTTTTTTGATTTTACATGTAAGTGTCATCATATGGTATTTTTCTTTCTCTGTCTGACTTACTTAGTATGATAATCTCTAGGTACACCACATTTAGAGATAACATTGAAATGAAATATTTATTAGGGTCCGAAGAGAGTCCTTACTTGCACTGTCCTTTAACCTTTTATCTCTCATTTCCTTTCAAGAGTACTGTGTCCAGTGTTTAAAAGCCAACCTGGGAAATATCAAAGGCACTGCTTCTTTACAAACTAAAGTCACGAAGCTTAATGCTGAGTAAGAAAAGGCAACACCCTTCATTTCTATTTCCCACACATGCCACCAACCACTTTAAAACCTTGTATAATAATGTGGTTGCCAAAAGGCAGCCAATTAAGTCTGGCTGACTCTAACCTTCTACTCTTAATAATTCAGTCTGAATGGGCAGATGAGTGGCAGGCAAAAGAGAAGGTTTAAAATGTTCGTTTCCAACCCTGACCGGTACTATTTCTCTCCTTTAAGAAAACATTGCACCTAAATTATTAGAAGGCAAACAGATCTTACTTTGTTATTGCAGCAGTGTGGCGGAAAATGCTTCTAAGCTTCTACTGCCTCACTGATAGCCCATTTTCCTTTTAATAACTTTTTAAAGCACTTCTACATTATACCCATTCTAATTCCGCTGGTTTTGTCCCGTAGTGTTGGAATTTCTCCCTCTCCCCACTTTGGTGAAACTGGAGAACAGCTTGTGGTGATCTCTTGATAATAATCTGCCATATGTCTAAAACAGCCTTTTCTATCCAAAGTGATTAATCCACCTCCCCATTTTTACACTTTGCTGTATTTCCCAAGCCTTATACACCTTTGTTTCCCAGTGGATCCTCTTTAAGCATTTCCCATTTCTCGCCCCCCTGGGGAAATCATACCTTTGCTGAACTGAACAATACTAAACATATCATGCGACAGTCACTTCATGCATTCTCTCTGTACTCAGTGTTGTATAATTCTATTTGCAGAGAGATTTTCAAGCAGGTATAAATAGCACTCTCCTGTTGTATTCTTTTGCAGTAGCTTATAGAAAAACCGTATGATTTTCTAAAAATTCAGATTTAAGTAGTGATTTCTTTAGACGCAAACTTACAGCTTACAACTTTACTACTGACTTTTAAAAATTTATTAAGGGTTGTTTTTATTTTTATAAAATATGTTTCTTTTGCATAAAGTGGGCATTTTAAATTGAAGTATAGTTGATTTACAAACGTGTCAATTTCTGCTGTACAGTAAAGTGATTCAGTGATACACACACACACACACACACACACACACACATATAGGTACACATTAAAAATACCCTTTTTCATTAGGGTTTAATCATAGGACATTGGATGTAGTTCCCTGTGCTATATAGTAGTATCTTGTCGCTTATCCATTCTGTACCAAACAGCCTGCATCTGATTCCTCCAAACTCCCACCCCGTCCTCTGTCCTCCCCCTCCCCCTTGGCCAACACCAGTCTGTCCTCACTGTCTGTGAGTCTGTTTCTTTTTCATAAATAAGCTCATTTGTGTCATGCTTTAGATTCCACATTATAAGAGAGATCATATGGCATTTCTTTTTATTTT
>SJYQ01003258.1:40406-61272 GCA_006410935.1 Redunca redunca
TATATGTATATATATATATACTATTGAAGTATAGTATAACACAACTTTACAGTGTTGTGTTAGTTTCAGGTGTACACAAAGTGAATCAGTTATACATACACATATATCCACTCTTTTTTAGATTCATTTCCATATAGGTCACCACAGAGTATTGAGTAGAGTTCCCATTGCTATGTAGTAGGTCTTTATTAGTTATCCATTTCATAGTAGTGACTATATTGCAATCCCAATTGACTTTTTATTTAACTTCAAATTAGGCAGGTTGGTGAATTTCTGTGATACTAAGATACAGTAAACTTTGGTATTTCTGCTATTTTCCCTCAAGAACACAGAAAATGCTATTAGTTTATATATCTTTAAATTATCTTTTTTATTTATTTATTTTTAATTGAAGTATAATTGCTTTACAGAATTTTGCTGTTTTCTGTCAAAGCTTAACATGAATCAGCCGTAGGTATATATATATATATCCCCTCCCTTTTGAACTTCCCTCCCATCTCCCTCCCCACCCCACCCCCCTAGTTTGAAACAGAACCCTTGTTTGAATTTCCTGAGACACGTTGGCTATCTATTTTACATATGGTAATGTTTCCATGTGCAACTATAGCTGCATTAATTTACATACTCTAAGTTGCAAGAATTGAATGTGTTTAGGGACAAATTATGTAGAGAGGTAAATGTACTTTTCAAAAAGAGTAAGAACATAGCATTTTTATTTGTGAGCAGTGGTGGAAGTGTATTTTGACATGTTTAGAAAATAAAGTCTATTATTTATTATCTGTTAATAAAAAGTAGACTGGATTAAGTAAGCACATAGCTAGCTTTCAGAGTTCATCTATCCCTTCAAAAATTATTTCTTGAGTGCTCTGTGCCAGGCACAGTGGTAGGCATTAGAAATACACAAGTGAAGAATGCAATCAGATCCCTGCCCTCACGAGGCTTAGAATTTAATAATGGGTACTTGCTGGTGATTCTGTTTGTTTCCCTTGCCAGTCACCCTCATTTTCCCTCAGAATCTCTGCCTTCCTTTTGTATTGCCAACTGCATTCTCTGGGCTTGCAGGCTGGCTTCTAGTTGCCTTTCAGTCATGAACTCAGAAGGAGAAGGTCAGAATGCACAAAGAAAAAGTCAGGATATGAATTTCCTGCTCCTTTCCTCAGCTTTGTTCATCTAATGCATCTCTGCACAGCTATAGCTGCTGAAGAGTGGCCCCCAAACAATACCTTATCTTCAGGTCTCTGTGCTTCTGGTGACACTATCTTCCGCCTTTGCTCATTTTGGCTTCAGGATGAGAATAACTTCTTGCTATCACTAGTCTGCAGATACTTCAGTTTCTTTCTTAGTTCTCTTGGATTTTCTATTTATGCCTAAATTCATTTGAGCTATCTGAATCTTTCCAGTTGGATTCCTGACTGATAGAGTGTTTTTTTTTTAAGTAGTGAAACACATATGTGAATACTTTAAAACTGTGTTAAGGTTGATGAAGAAAAATACAAGATTTAGATACAGAGTAATGGGTGTGGGTTATATACTTCAAGTATTGTAGATGAACTCTTAGAGGATGACGTTTAAGTTGAGGTCAGAGAATGAGTGGGGGCCTGGAGGAAACAAGGGCAAAGCCCATGGAGAAGACTCTTGAGAGTCCCTTGGACTGCAAGGAGATCCAACCAGTCCATTCTGAAGGAGATCAGCCCTGGGTGTTCTTTGGAAGGAATGATGCTAAAGCTGAAACTCCAGTACTCTGGCCACCTCATGCGAAGAGTTGACTCACTGGAAAAGACTCTGATGCTGGGAGGGATTGCGGGCAGGAGGAGCAGGGGACCACAGAGGATGAGATGGCTGGATGGCATCACTGACTCGATGGACGTGAGTCTGAGTGAACTCCGGGAGTTGGTGATGGACAAGGAGGCCTGGCGTGCTGCGATTCATGGGGTCACAGAGTCGGACACGACTGAGCGACTGAACAGAACTGATGCTCCGTGCCAGAATTTATAATAGTCTATGGGGAACAGTTGGTTAAACTACTCTATGTGGACAGACTGAGTGGGCAAATCAGCTTGAGTGGAAAGGTGCTGATTGATATCTAGTGGCAGGTACTGAAGATTTTGACAGACAAAGGTATACCAGAGAATCTTGTACCTATTAAAGTAGGATACAGCTCAGGTAAGCTGTAGGAATAAAGCAGATGCTCAGGTATTAATCTGAATTGCTGTGATCATGTTGAGATGCAATGATGATTTATTCCACATGATAATGCGCTCTACTGAAATTAACATATGTAAAGATACTATTTCTTTGATCTTATTTACTTTTAACAGAGTGGTAAATTAGTCTTTTCAGTTCAGTTCAGTCGCTCAGTGGTGTCCGACTCTTTGCGACCCCATGAATCACAGCATGCCAGGCCTCCCTGTTCACCACCAACTCCTGGAGTTCACTCAGACTCACATCCATCGAGTCAGTGATGCCATCCAGCCACCTCATCCTCTGTTGTCCCCTTCTCCTCCTGCCCCCAATCCCTTCCAGGATCAGAGTCTTTTCCAGTAAGTCAAGTCTTCACATGACGTGGCCAAAGTATTGGAGTTTCAGCTTCAGCATCAGTCCATTCAACGAACACCCAGGACTGATGTCCTTTAGAATGGACTGGTTGGATCTCCTTGCAGTCCAAGGGACTCTCAAGAGTCTTCTCCAACACCACAGTTCAAAAGCATCAATTCTTCGGTGCTCTGCCTTCTTCACAGTCCAACTCTCACATCCATACACGACCACAGGAAAAACCATAGCCTTTACTAGACGGACCTTAGTCGGCAAAGTAATGTCTCTGCTTTTGAATGTACTATCTAGGTTGGTCATAACTTTTCTTCCAAGGAGTAAGCGTCTTTTAATTTCATGGCTGCAATCACCAAGGGATAAATCTCTTCATAGTATGTTCTTTTTCTTTTTCCCATAACTGCAACACTTCACGTAAAGAATTAGCAGCAGAGACCTTCTAGACAGGCTGTGTACTTTGTTCACCTTCCTACATATTTATTTATTTTCATGGGGAAAGAGTAACAAAGAAGGAGTGGAGAAGCTGAAGAAAATATAGTATTAAAAGAACTTAATTTGGCAGTTAGATCCAGCCTAAAATGAAATGGACTTTACGGATCAATTTACTAAGCATATTTCAAGACTTCTGAAAGCAAACATATCAAATTTATTAAATAACCCTGCCTGGGGAAATATCCCATATTGCTTTTTCTATATAAATCTAGTTCTCTAATTTGTTTTACAGTATGACCTCCTTACGTTTGTGGCTTTAGTGCAAATTCTGACATTTAAAAATTATTTAACTGTAGGATATACTAAAACCTTTGACATCAAGCCAATATAATTATTTTTGTATTTATCAGAATTGAGCAGTTCACTTGGGGCATTTTCAAGCATACCTGATACCACAACTTTGGAAAATGATGAAAAATATGAGTTTTAAGGTAGTATTTAATTATTAATATATGGGGGTTTGGAAATCTTCCTCAGATATCTGCCAAGTAACTCCTGGATGAATTTTAAGTTATTGAAATATACTTCTTCTTACAGGTATCTTTTGTTGGACTGCTCAACACTTTTGATGGACCAAAAAACAATCTATTTTGTATTTTGGTTTTTGTTTTAAAAATATAAATTTATTTATTTTAATTGGAGGTTAATTACTTTACAATATTGTATTGGTTTTGCCATACATCAACATGAATCCACCACAGGTATACATGTGTTCCCCATCCTGAACCCCCCCTCCCTCCTCCCTTCTAGTACCATCCCTCTGGGTCATCCCAGTGCACCAGCCCCAAGCAATTGACTATGATCTGACTCCTATTTAGATTTAAACAGAATTGCATGTTATTTCAAATAGTTTTAATATTAGAAAACATGGCAATTACTATTTTTATGCGCTAAAACACCTTTTATTCGCAGAATTTTTCACATTTACTAAGATTTTCACACCCACAGATTATACCTAGTACAAATATAGTTATAAAGCATGTTTTATTTCCAAGTATGTTATATTTATGCTGTGGGAGTTTGCTCACCATGACTGAAGTTGAATGATTAGTAACTCTGATAGAGATGTATTATGCAAATTATAATTATAGAGTCTAGAAAGGACTCTGAGGTCTTATCACTGTAAAAAAATAAAACAGCAACACTCTATTTAAAATAAATCATAATACTCTAATCAAATATAATCAAAATCTCACTCCTGTTTTTATGCCCAATATTTTTATTGTAAACATCATTGACAAGTGATTATACATTGTGAGATTTAAAATCTCCAAAATAGAATCATTAAGCATAGCAGGCATTAGAGTGTGGTATAAATCATCTTCCTGATTTGGGGAATAATTGCATGTTGTACATATTGATAGCTGGTGCTATTGTTATCATTATTCCAGAAGAGATTAAAGTAATCTGTTGGACCAGTGTGATTATTATCTTTATGATTTTTATACTCTTGTCTTATTATATCTTGTCAGAATCTATATCTTTCACATAGGGAGAGGATAGGACCTCATCTCTTTTTTATTTACATCATTGTTGCATAAAATTTAAGAATGATACTGAAATTTTAAGACAAATAAGCAAAGACATGTGAAGCTCTTCTTTTATTACATTTCCTTTATGTTAATATAGCAAAATTATATACATTATTGCTCAGAGAAATGACCAAAGAGATAATTATAATTGGTTACTTTGTCAATTCCCACTTGCCTTTCTTTAAAAAAATGAATAGCCACCAAGGAGCTTCAAGGTTTAATTCCAGGAAAATAAAACCTAGCAAAGTAAGTGATATAAAAATAAGACATGTCACATTTTAATAAACAATTGTGTCTAATTATAGAAGTATGTGTACTTACTTGCCAAGTGCAAAGCACTCCATCTTAACAGTTGTTCCCTTAGCAGCTGTAACTGTGAAAGGGAAATGGACCTCAATTTTCGGCTCATATTCTCCCATCACACCTGGGAAACAAAGAATAGTCTTTAAACATTAAATGAATGTCACAATTTATTTCCAGTTCTGGAGATGTTACATTGAAAACCACTGTGTTGTCCATATCTGTCTGAAGACAGCTAAATTTTTGATGCATTGAAATAAGACGTGCACACAGACTTAAATTATGATGAAATTCTAAGCTATCTTTAAGGACTGGATTGCATGTATATTCAATACCCTTTAAAATAATAATTTTTGAAAGTGCCAATCAACTGGTAGTTTAGCTACTGATTATATTTCAGAGGAAATAAGTAACTATGAACAAATCCCATGGTAAATAATGATGTTGGTTTTTTTGTCTTTTTCTTTTTTTTTAAATAAGTAAAGGCCTCAGAACTTTGTCATTGTCAGATAAATGAATGCTTGTTAAGTCAACATATATTTATTGAATATTTATTGAATATCTATAGTGTGCATATGGAGAAGGCAATGGCAACCCACTCCAGTACTCTTGCCTGGAAAGTCCCATGGAGGTTGGAGACTGGTGGGCTCCGTCTATGGCGTCTCACAGAGTCAGACATGACTGAAGCCACTTAGCAGCAGCAGCAGCATAATGTGCATATATTCTGTTAAGCATTGTGGGAGATACAAAGATGAATTATCCATGGGTTGTGCTCTCAAGCATTCAAGTATATTCTTAAAAAGTAAGTATATTCTTAAAAAAAGAAACAGTATTTACTCAAGGGTAGGAGAAGAACGGGGCTGCTCTGGCGGTGCAGTGTAAAGAATCTGCCTGCCAATGCAGGAGATGCAGGTTCAATCGATGTGCCGGGAAGATCTCCTGGAGAGGGAAATTGCACCCATTCCAGTATTCTCGCCTAGAAAATTCCATGGATAGAGGAGCCTGGTGAGCTACAGTGAGGTCCTCTGTCCATGAGGTCACAAAGAGTCGGACATGCTATGGACCACAAGCACCCGAGAGAAGAGTTATACATCAAAATCATTGTAATGTAAGATAGAAAGTGATGTTAAAGTGTTAGTCACTCAGTCGGTGTTTCTTTGTGACCCAGTAGACTGTAGCCTGCCAGGCTCCTCTGTCCATAGAATTCTCCAGGCAAGAATACTGGAGTGGGGAGTAATTCCCTTCTCCAGGGGATCTTTCCAACCCAGGGATTGAACCTGGGTCCTCCTGCATTCCAGGCAGATTCTTTATATCTGAGGCACCAGGGAAACCCAGAAAGTGATAAGTGCTCTGAATGAGGTATCTGGAAAGTATTATGTACATTTGAGGGAATTATATGAATAGTTAGCATTTGTATTAGTGAGAGAAAGATAGAAGACTTAATGGAACTGGAGGAACAATGACAAAGAGATCAGAAACCAACAGGAATAGGAATATCAGTTTCTCTGGCCTCTTGATTTGTGAAGGGAAGTCTTACTAGGCAAATTTAGAAATATAAATGGAATCAAAAAACTAGAGGACCTTGATTATCAGAGTAGGGCATTCAAACTTTAATCTGTAAGTAATTTGGAGTCATTGGAGTTTCAAATAGGAGACTGGCAATTTGCAGATATATATATATATATATATATATATATATATATATATACACACTGGAATTGGAGCAGAGGACAGTAGATCAATTATTTTGCTTCAATAATACAAGTTAGAAGTAATGAAAACTTGGACTTGAGTTGTATGGTAAAAAAAGGAGAAGAGGCATTCAGTTCAGTTCAGTTCAGTCGCTCATTCATGTCCGACTCTTTGAGACTCCATTAATCGCAGCACGTCAGGCTTCCCTGTCCATCATCAATTCCCAGAGTTCACTCAGATTCATGTCCATTGAGTCAGTGATGCCATCCAGCCATCTCATTCTCTGTCGTCCCCTTCTCCTCCTGCCCCCAATCCCTCCCAGCATCAGAGTCTTTTCTAATGAGTCAACTCTTCGCATGAGGTGGCCGAAGTACTGGAGTTTCAGCTTTAGCATCACTCCTTCCAAAGAACACCCAGGGCTGATCTCCTTCAGAATGGACTGGTTGGATCTCCTTGCAGTCCAAGGGACTCTCAAGAGTCTTTTCCAACAGCACAGTTCAAAAGCATCAATTCTTCGGCACTCAGCCTTCTTCACAGTCCAACTCACATCCATACATGACTACTGGAAAAACCATAGCCTTGACTAGATGGACCTTAGTCAGCAAAGTAACATCTCTGCTTTTGAATATGCTATCTAGGTTGGTCATAACTTTTCTTCCAAGGGGCAAGCATCTTTTAATTTCATGGCTGCAGTCACCATCTGCAGTGATTTTGGAGCCCAAAAAAATAAAGTCTGGCACTGTTTCCACTGTTTCCCCATCTATTTCCCATGGAGTGATGCGACCGGATGCTATGATCTTCATTTTCTGAATGTTGAGCTTTAAGCCAACTTTTTCACTTTCTTCTTTCACCTTCATCAAGAGGCTTTTTAGTTCCTCTTCACTTTCTGCCATAAGGGTGGTGTCATCTGCATATCTGAGGTTATTGATATTTCTCCTGGCAACCTTGATTCCAGCTTGTGTTTCTTCCAGTCCAGGGTTTCTCATGATGCACTGTGCATAAAAGTTAAATAAGCAATGTGACAATATTCAGCTTTGACATACTCCTTTTCCTATTTGGAACCAGTCTGTTGTTCCATGTCCAGTTCTAACTGTTGCTTCCTGACCTGCATATAGGTTTCTCAAGAGGTGGGCAGGTGGTCTGGTATTGCCATCTCTTTCAGAATTGTCCACAGATTATTGTGATCCACACAGTCAAAGGCTTTGGCATAGTCAATAAAGCAGAAGTAGATGTTTTTCTGTAACTCTCTTGCTTTTTCCATAATCCATCAGATGTTGGCAATTTGATCTCTGGTTCCTCTGCCTTTTCTAAAACCAGCTTGAACATCAGGAAGTTCATGGTTCACGTATTGCTGACGAGGCATTTGAATGAGAAAATTAAAAAAAAAGAAAAGGCTTGAACTTCGCACTCAATAGGGGTGCTGGTGAAAAGGTTGTGGGCCTCATCAATAATAACACTAAGATTTGCAGCTTGGGAAGGAGGTTGAGTGATGTAAGTAAAAGAAAAAAGACACAGCTATGGTGGGACAGCTGACTTTCATTTCAGGAGTATCATCTTGGATACTTATATAGTATTCAGAATGCAGTGAGAGGATGAAGTTGGTGGTAAGTTTGGGCAGGGGATATGCACTTAATGTCATCACTCACAGCTGGCAGTTAAAGCCATGAGCTTGGAAAGGGTTTTCACACATCAGAGAACAGTATACTATAAGAGTCACTTTGCTGTACAACAGAAATCAGCACAATATTGCAAATCAACTATACTTAAATTAAAAAGAAATACACTAGTTATGACTCTAGTGATTGTTATTGAGCACAGATGCTTCTCTAAGGAGTGTTTGTGTACATATTTCAGCATGTCTCTCTTCAAAGGCATGTGTGTACATAGAGATCTGTATATGTGTATAGCTCTATGTGTAATTCCTTGGTGTGTGGGGGATGAGCAAAGAGAGAAGAGAAAGAAACTCAGACAGAGGAAGAAATAATACCATAAGATATGAACGCAAGATGCACTGGACATGCAAAGGGAAAAATGGCCACCTTTGCCAAAAAAAAAAAAAAATCACCTTTATATTTTATATAAACTTTATATTCATTTTATTATTATTTAAATTTTTATATTTGAGATAGTCTTTGAAGGAAGAATGTGGACAACTTTAGATAGAAAGTGTTTAAGTTCACTGTGAAGATTATCTCAGCTTTTTTTTAGTAGTTTTTTGCAAAGCGATCATTGAGAAAATATCACTGATTTTTCATGAAGCTTGTGTACACTGGCTTTGTTTAAAACTAGACTTTGGCATCTCTGACATGTCAGTGGCCTCTGTGACAGTCTTTTTCTAATCTTTAAACTGAGAGAGAACTACCGTTAATGTAATGTGCTGCTCTGTCAGGCTAATTCCCCTGATTCCTTCCAAGTCTAATGTTCCCTGAGCACCAGAAGCCTGTCATATAGCTAGGAAACTAAGTGGTCAGTTCTACAACATCACTTAGAACAGATGTTTAAGAACGTCTTCTCCATCTCTTTCTCATTAATGTCTTTCTCTTCAGACTTTTTTCTCAGATCATTCTGCCCTGCCCACATATTTTTCAACTTCCTTTCTTTTACATTTTTATGTTTTTCTTTTTTCCTATATATTTCCTGATGGCAGTATTTGGCCTGCTGTGATAACTGGCTGAGTGTATCCAATGATGAGGAGTTTATCTTCAATGTCCTAATATTTGGAAGTCCCCATATAAAGACTCCTAGGCATTCTATTCAGTGGTTACTTTTGACTGCCTGCCTGAAGCAGTCGCTGAGATCAGCTTGTGATCTTCCCATCTCCTCTTAACACTGATTCTGTAGTATTCTTGTTCCTGTCTGTCAGTCTGATGATTTAACAATACATGATTTACCATGATGCCTATTAAACTTAATGCCCTACTTGCATAGGTTACTGTGAATGTTGGAAGTTGCTGAGTTCTGTAGAATGTTGTAGAAAGGCAGTGAAAATCAGACTGAATTTAGAAAATATTTCTGTACAGTTATTTGTAGCACATTGTTTAAAGACATCTCAGAAGAACGTGAATCTCCAAACATCAGTAATTTGTTTTGATTATTTTTTTCCTATCCTAGCTAAAATTTCCCTTTATAATCCATTTTTATAATACTTTTGCATTTTTTCATTAAAGAATGTCTAATAATTGAATTGTACAACACTGCAAACCCTTCAAGACTTGGATCTGCCTCTAAATAACTGACACTATGAGCTAATAGGAGCCAGACCCATGTCTTCTCTCAAATCTCTTCCAGATAATGTTTGTGAGTTGCAAAGAAGATATTATTTTATAGCTTTAATTCTTAAGGGTGACTCTAAGGGAAGGGACTCCTCATAGTATTTAAGAAATAATTTTTGTCCATGTAGAGGCTTCTGGTGTACCTTAAATAATTCCTGTACAGCCAAACACATTATTAAGCCTCACTGCAGGGCCCAGGGGGTTTGTTAACATCTGAACTGGATATTAAAAATAGAAAGTTTAAATGCAAGGCTTCAAATTATATTACCTAACTTGAACTGCACTGTAAGAAATAACTAGTTCTTTGAAACTTCACTCTGATAGTGGTGATATGAAGATAGATGAGAAAAATCTTTAGGTATGTCTTATTCTTTAATGACTTGATTACATTCAGGGATTAGGCTTTGCTTTGTGTTTCATGGGATAATTATGTTAAAGCTAAAATTCACATTAAGTTATATAATTTACCTTCTTTCTTTTTAAGATGAGAGGGTTGAGTCTAAAGGGTCAAGTAAATTGGCTCAAAGTCCTTTTGAAAGCTGTTGGTGGAAATGGGACAAAATAGGAGTTTTCTCCCCTGAAGTTTACAGCTGTTTTCTTGACATCACTCTGTTGAGGAATTTTAATCACAGAGTATAAGAGTCCAGGCATATCACAAGTACTAATCAATCATTAACTGTCTACCATGGATATTTGGATTATTTCAACTGCAATTTTAATATATCATCATTTACAGCTTAGCTTGTGATTTCTTTATTTTTTTCAGTATGCTTTGATGACAAAAGGAAAGAGAAACAGCCTTATAAGACATATAAAGATAAAAATATTAGGCTAGCCTTTTCAGTCAAAGTAGCTCTTTTATTTTTTGATAACTCCTGGTATTAAGCTAAATATGCTCAAGAGACACTATGTTCTGTCGTCATCTTATTCCCCACACCTGTCTCTTCTGGCTTAGTTGGCTGACCCACTTTGGAATTATATGCCACTAGAAGATGACCTCAAATTACTCTAATTCCTAATAATCAGAAGACTTCCAGCTGATAGCACAGTATTCTCCTTCTATGTCTTCATGGTTGTTGATTTTCTTATTTATTCCAATTACTTACAAAGAGTTAGGATGCTTTTCCTAAGTGGAATGCAATTTAGAGCAGTGTTTCTCCAAGTGCATTGACAGAACAAAGATACAATGACTTCACAATAATTTGGAAACTTTACTAAAGTTTTAGGCTACAGATGGAGAAGGAAATGGCAACCCACTCCAGTATTCTTGCCTGGAAAATTCCAAGGACAGAGGAGTCTGGAGGGCTATAGTCCATGGGGTCACAAGGAGTCAGACATGCATGCATGCAGGCTACAGAGTTTAATTTGAAGCCCAGTGATATATAAACTTTGTAAATGACTGCATATTTTAATTGTTTCTCTTGATGGTTTTATATACATTAAAAAAAATTCAAATTTGGGCCTATCTTGATACTGACTTTTATCATGTTACTTGTCATTTTGAGATTAGAGTATAGCAGACAAATGCCTGAAAGAATGGCCTACTGAGAGTCTATAATCATATTGCATTCAATGATGGCTTGCTATAACAGTAATGAATATTATATTTAATGCATACATATGTACTGGAACTAACAACAGAGCTGGGGTTTTTTTATGATAGTCTAGATATCAGTTCTTATTGGTCAGTGTCTAGGAGATTGCAGTTGCTAAATATATCACATGAGGTTTCCATCTGAAACCTCATTTACTAAGAGTAATGTCATGTCTAGGGTACAGAACTCATGTCCAGTAAACCTTAAAAATTCGACTTAGCTAATGACTTAAAAATGTTTGTCTGATTACCCCATGTTCAAGTAATGGGTATTCACTTTTTTGTCTTGAACATCTTTGCCAGTCCTACTCAACAACTGTTCCTTGTCTTTGAGAATAGCTACTATTTTTTAGTGCTTTTTGGGAGGAAGTGCTTCTTCTATCTTCTCTAGCCATGAGAGTTAAATGGGAGCCACTATCTTCCTATAGGATCTGCTGTAGTTATTAACTTGTCATGGGCATATGACCCAAGCTTGACCAATTAGATTACCTCACTGCCTTGGGCACAATCTTTGATTCATTGATGGGCAGCTGAGGTTTTTGAACTCCGGACTAGGAGCCCATCTTACTTTCTCTTTCATGGCAAAAAAGAGCCTGCATGTCTGAGAGCCACTGAAGCATCCATAATTGGAAGGAAGGCAATCCGCCACTGAAGAGAATTAAGCCAATGACAATTTAGATAGCATTAAGCCAATGAAGATAGAGGAAAGATGAAAAAAGAGTACTGGTAGCATGTCAGTTCTATTTGGGATTTAGCTACTTGATCTCCCAGTTAAATAAAATGAATTCCCTGTTTTGTTTAAAGTTATTTCAAATAGGGTTTCTCAGTTGTAGCCAAAAATAGCTCTGACTGATAACTCATTGAGCTCAGCATAACCAGTGGTGACTTTATGTCAGATTCTATTTCATAACTTATCTGGTGACTCAGTGAAAAATAATTTGTCTGCAATGCAAGAGATCTGGGTTTGATCCCAGGGTCAGGAAGTTCCCTTGGAGAAAAACATGGCTACCCACTCTGGTATTCTTGCCTGGAGAACTCCATGGACAGAAGAGCCTTGAGGGGCTACAGTCCATGGGGTCAAAGAATCAGACATGACTGAGCAGCTAACACTTTCACTTTCATCATGCTCTCTATTAGGCAAAGTAGAAAATGGAATGGTGGTGGTGTATATCAAGACACAATTCATCAAGGTTTCCTATTTTAAAACATTGTACATTTTAATAACAAATGAAATCCTAGTAAATATAAATACCCTGTATTTGTATTCTATATCTATATATCCATATTGTTACTGTTCAGTTGCGAAGTTGTATTGGACTCTTTTGGGACCCCATGTACTGTAGCCTTCCAGGGTCCTCTTTCCACGGGATTTCCCAGGTAAGAATACTGGAATAGGTTGCCATTTCTTTCTCCAGGGATCTTCCCAAGTCAGGGATCAAATCCATGTCTCCTGCATTGGCAGGTAAGCTCTACCACTGAGCCACCTTGGAAGCTTGTATATATCTATATATCTCCTAGTAAAAGAGGATAACTTAAATTGGAAATGTATAAGATAAAGTACTGTGGAAGTTGAGAGGAAGGAAAGACTATTGACTAAGAAAGTAATTAGCCTCCAATTAAAATAAATAAATTTAAATTTAAAACAAAGAAAGAAAAAAAGAAAAAAGGAAGTTGAGAAAAATGGGAGAACTGCTTTATTTATTTAAAAAAATATTTATTTATTTTAATTGGAGGCAAATTACTTTACAATATTGTATTGGTTTTGCCATACATCAACATGAATCTGCCACAGGTATACACGTGTTCCCCATCCTGAACCCCCCTCCCTCCTCCTTCCCCATACCATCCCTCTGGGTCGTCTCAGTGCACCAGCCCCAAGCATCCAGTAGCATGCATTGAACCTGGACTGGCGATTCGTTTCATATATGATATTATATTGTGACAGTGGGATCGCTGAAGATGCAATGGTGGATGGTTAGTGACTCTCAAGTGGAATTCCCTTTTAAGAAAGACATGGAGGTGAGACTCTGTTTGGAATTTTGTTATTATTTAGTCATTAAGTTGCATCTGACTCTTTGTGACCCTCTTGACTGTAGACTGCCAGGCTCCTTTGTCCATGGTGTTTTCCAGGTAGGATATTGGAGTAGGTTTCCATTTCCTTCTGCAGTTTGGAATTTTATCAGAAGTTTAACTTTATTGCATTGAGTATGAAGGACCAGTGAAAGAAATTCCAAACATAAGTATGAGCTAGATGATAAACCATATATAGGAATGTTGTATTTTATCATTTGTCTATTAGGATGACTCAGTAGTGACTTGATAAACTTGCTTGAGCATTTGTTTGGAAAAATAGTGACAACAATTGATAGGCATCTGATTTATTTAGAAATAGCACCAGGAGTTATTATTATTCATACTCTTTGTTACCAGTGCTTACATATTGGCTGATTAAACACAATAAATACAATGAAGATGTACACAGGGTAAGTATCCACATGATGACTTTCTGAACTATAGTTTCCATATTTTATAGTCTACACATTTAAATGCATTGAAACGACTTCATGAAATGTCTTAGGGAGTCTCCTTTATTTCATGAGAAATATACATGATGACAGAAGGGTGAAAGGAAATGACTAAATATATCACATTATGCATATTTGTACATGCTGGACATGGAACAACAGACTGGTTCCAAATAGGAAAAGGAGTATATCAAGGCTGTATATTGTCACCCTGTTTATTTAACTTATATGCAGAGTACATCATTAGAAACGCTGGGCTGGAAGAAGCACAAGCTGGAATCAAGATTGCCAAGAGAAATATCAATAACCTCAGATATGCAGATGACACCACCCTTATGGCAGAAAGAGAAGAGGAGCTAAAAAAACCTCTTGATGAAGGTGAAAGAGGAGAGCGAAAAAGTTGGCTTAAAGCTCAACATTCAGAAAACAAAGATCATGGCATCTGGTCCCATGACTTCATGGGAAATAGATGGGGAAACGGTAGAAACAGTGTCAGACTTTATGTTTTTGGGCTCCAAAAATCACTGCAGATGGTGACTGCAGCCATGAAATTAAAAGACGCTTATTCCTTGGAAGAAAAGTTATGACCAACCTAGATAGTATATTCAAAAGCAGAGACATTACCTTGCCGACTAAGGTCTGACTAGTCAAGGCTATGGTTTTTCCTGTGGTCATGTATGGATGTGAGAGTTGGACTGTGAAGAAGGCTGAGCACTGAAGAATTGATGCGTTTGAACTGTGGTGTTGGAGAAGACTCTTGAGAGTCCCTTGGACTGCAAGGAGTCCAACCAATCCATTCTGAAGGAGATCAATCCTGGGATTTCTTTGGAAGGAATGATGCTAAAGCTGAAACTCCAGTACTTTGGCCACCTATGCAAAGAGTTGATTCATTGGAAAAGACTCTGATGCTGGGAGGGATTGGGGGCAGGAGCAGAAGGGGACGACCGAGGATGAGATGGCTGGATGGCATCATGGACACGGTGGACGTGAGTCTGAGTGAACTCTGGGAGATGGTGATGGACAGGGAGGTCTGGCGTGCTGCGATTCATGGGGTCGCAAAGAGTCGGACACGACTGAGTGACTGAACTGAACAGAACTGAACTGTACATGCTCAGTCATTCAGTCGTGTCACTCTTTGCAACCCTATCAACTGTAGCCCACTGAACTCGCTGTTCATGGGCTCCTCCAGGCAAGAATAGTGGGGTGGGTCACCATTTCCTCTTCCAAGGGCTCTTCCTGACCCAGGGATCAGACTCATGTCTTCTGCATTGGCAGGCAAATTCTTTATCACTGAGCTACCTGGGAATCCTCACATTATGCCTATAAATATGGCAGAATTTTGCTTCTGATTTGCATTAGTCACTTCAGTTGCTCAATCAAGTCTAACTCTTTGCATCCCCATGAACCACAGCACACCAGGCCTCCCTGTCCATCACAAACTCCCGGAGTCTATCCAAACCCATGTCCATTGAGTCAGTGATGCCATCACCCTCTGCTGTCCCCTTCTCCTTCTGCCCTCAATCTTCTCCAGCATCAGGGTCTTTTCCAACGAGTCAACTCTTCACATGAGGTGGTTAAAGTACTGGAGTTTCAGCTTTAGCATCAGTCCTTCCAATGAACACACAGGACTGATCTCCTTTAGGATGGACTGGTTGGATCTCCTTGCAGTCCAAGGGACTCTCAAGAGTCTTCTCCAACACCACAGTTCAAAAGCATAAATTTTCGGTTTTCAGCTTTCTTTATAGTCCAACTCTTACATCCATATATGACTACTGGAAAAACCATAGCTTTGACTAGGCAGACCTTTGTCAGCAGAAGTAATGTTTCTGCTTTTTAATATGCTATCTAGGTTGGTCGTAAGTTTCCTTCTAAGCAGTAAATGTCATTTAATTTCATCGCTGCAATCACCATCTGCAGTAATTTTGGAGCCCCCAAAATAAAGTCAGCCACTGTTTCCACTGTTTCCCCATCTATTTCCCATGAAGTTATGGGACTGGGTGCCATGATCTTCGTTTTCTGAATGTCGAGCTTTAAGCCGACTTTTTCACTCTCCTCTTTCACTTTCATCAAAAGGCTCTTTAGTTCTTCTTCACTTTCTGCCATAAGGGTGGTGTCATCTGCATATTTGAGGTTATTGATATTTCTCCTGGCAATCTTGATTCCAGCTTGTGCTTCCTCCAGCCTACCATTTCTCATGATGTACTCTGCATATAAGTTAAATGAGCAGGGTGACAATATACAGCTTTGATGTACTCTTTTTCCTATTTGGAACCAGTCTAATTGTTCCATGTCCAGTTCTAACTGTTACTTCCTCACCTGCATACAGGTTTCTCAAGAGGCAGGTCAGGTGATCTGCATAGATATCTTACAATACTGTACTCATCCTTTCAGGACATATTAAATATCAACCTGTGATTTGTAGATCAGTTCAGTTCAGTTCAGTCACTCAGTCGTGTCCGACTCTTGCGACCCCATGAGTCGCAGCACACCAGGCCTCCCTGTCCATCACCATTTCCCGTAGTTCACTCAAACTCACGTCCATCGAATCAGTGATGCCATCCAGCCATCTCATCCTCTGTTGTTCTGTTCTCCTCCTGCCCCCAATCCCTCCCAGCATCAGAGTCTTTTCCAGTGAGTCAACTCTTCTCATGAGGTGGTCAAAGTATTGGAGTTTCAGCTTTAGCATCATTCCTTCCAAAGAACACCCAGGGCTAATCTCTTCTAGAATGGACTGGTTGGATAAGTGATGCAAATTCTAACTCCATCTCTGGCTGTGTTGAAATATCGTGGCAATGGATAGAACCTCTGTGGATCCATTTTCTCACGTATAATAAGAATCCTACCTGGTATTGTGGTTTTAGATATCTAGTATTTGTATGTTAGGAAATATATGTTACACATTAACAGATCATTATTTTTTTTACTTGCTGTATTTTATAGTAAACTAAAAGTTAAAATCTGTGAAAACTTTAAAGACTTATAAAAGTGCCCAGAGCCTTCTTTTCAACTCTCTGATGAGCCTCTAAGTGGACAACATATTGTTTTCTCACTTCAGAAAAAGTATATGTTATTCTGAATCATAGTTTCTCCCATTGAATCACTGTTATGTTAATGAAGAGATAGAAGGATCTCATGACAAAAAGAAATAAGTCACTTGCTTTACCTTCAAATACCTGCACCATTATAATATTGTTTACCTGGGGAGATTGAAAAGAATCAGCATTTTATTATGGAAGATGTTTTTCATCACAAATAAATATACTTTGAAAATCAGAAGAAATTATAAGGAATAGATTCTTTTTCCCTTCTCCATCCTCAAGAATAAATCGATCAGTGGATTGCCTCACAATGTAATTGTTTCCCTCTGATTAATGAATTTTAAGACACATTTTCTTCCACTGTTCATGCCACAGTCATTTAGGGAAATATACCCCTTTCTCACCATCATCATCTGTGGCATCATTTCCTGTGAATCCATAATTTGGAAAAAAGAAATCATAAAGTCTAAAGAAATAACTATATGCATGCTCAATTGCTTCAGTCATGTGTGTGTGTATATTTATATACATGTATTTTCATATGTATATTTTTCAAACAAATATATAAGCTCACTAGCATTAAAATAACAGGCTAAAAAGAGCAATCTTGAAAAATTTGACAGTTAAATTTAGAAACAGAAGTNCTTTTGAATAAAAAAAAAGAGAGAAAAATTTTGAACTTGCTAGAAATTTTGGTACTTTGACTTTTATGAGATTCCACCAAGACCTATGTTGAGCATAACAACAGATCAACAATTCAGTAAACTAAGGTTCTTATTTCTGCATCCAAAGGTCTTTCTTTGAAAGTCAGTCCTTCTTTGAATGGATCCAGTAATAATGGGCAAAGAGCACTAATGACTCAAAAGGAAATAACTAAAAATAAAAAATAATGGTTCAAAATGACATATGAATAATCTAATAATTAAGTGCTTTGAAGGTCTCTAAGTAAATATATGGAAATATTCCACATTAATCAGAGTTGATTCTTTCCAAATGTGATTGAAATTAGAATCTATATTTTTATACGATTCATTTGATTGCTTCTTTCTATCAAAATCTTCTTGCTATTAGAAATGGTAAGTAAAATGCCTCAGAAGTGTGGCGGATTTTCCTCATTGCATTAAGCACATTAGTCATAAACTGCTGTATATACAATCCTTTCTACAAGAAAATAAAAGCATGCAGTGTGATAAAAATAAGACAAAGTCAAACCTCAGTTATGAGGAAGCAGTTTCTACACACACATCATATAGAAGATAGGGAAGATATTTACAAATTGCAGGATAAGACCAAGCCAACTGTAAGGTAGAAACGTGGAGTATAATAGATGAGCCACATTTAAGGAGGAGAAATAAAGGGAACAGACATACACTCCTTTAATTAAGATGACTAAAACTATTTGGGTTCAGCTAGGTTCCAGTCCCAAAATTCAAGCCATACTATAGACCCTGATCTTGGATTTCTCTAATATCTGCTTCCTCTTATCATTGCATGTATTTCTGGAAAATAAAATCTCTTACATACATTCATTTGAGTGTATTCCTCTTCATTATAACCTACTAGAACACTCAACCACATTCCCTTTTATTTCTAAATTTTTAACATTCTTCAGAAAGATTATTCCTTTCAGCAAAGTTTCTTACCCATAGCTGTCTATCTATTCATAAAGTAATCACCACAAAGCTGAGGGACTTAAAATATCCTAGAGGAATTAGTTCTGCCAGCTCGGTTGATCAGCTGCATAACTCTGGGAGAAAACGTGACAAATGGGTTGTTTTAAACTATTGTTAAAACTTTATTTTTATACTTTAATCTGCACAGATTGTTTTCTCACTTCAGTCTTGTTATTGAGAGTGCCAGCACTCCTGCTGTTAGCACACTCATTTGAGATACTAAACATACCAGGTCTTGATTTGCTCTGTAAATAATTCACTACATATTTTACCTCATATACTCGTACTGATTTCAGAGGCTCTATGGATGAAATGGCTCAAAAGATACACATTTTGAGAGGGGGCAATGTCAATTATCACAGCCTCATCACAAGGCTTTCTATGCATTAAAGACTTGAGATATAAAGAGAGAAAATAAACACTGGCTGAACACCTGCTATAAGCCTGGTGCTATGTTAAGTGTAAGCAACTAAATTGTCATTTAAATCTTTCAAGCACAACAAGGTAGTATGATTATTCCATTTTAAATGAGAAAAAACTGAGTATTGAAGAGATTCAGTATCTTGCTCAATATCTCTGAGCTATTAAATGACAAGTAAGTGGTTCAAGGAGAGTGAAAAAGTTGGCTTAAAACTCAACATTCAGAAAACGAAGATCATGCATCCAATCCCATCACTTCATGGGAAATAGATGGGGAAACAGTGGAAACAGTGTCAGACTTTATTTGGGGGGCTCCAAAATCACTGCAGATGGTGATTGCAGCCATGAAATTAAAAGACGCTTATTACTCTTTGGAAGAAAAGTTATGACCAACCTAGATAGTATATTCAAAAGCAGAGACATTACTTTGCTGACTAAGGTCCATCTAGTCAAGGCTATAGTTTTTCCTGTGGTCATGTATGGATGTGAGAGTTAGACTGTGAGGAAAGCTGAGCACTGAAGAACTGATACTTTTGAACTGTGGTGTTGGAGAAGACTCTTGAGGGCCCCTTGGACCCTCCTCCATTCTGAAGGAGATCAGCCCTGAGTGTTCTTTGGAAGGCATGATGCTAAAGCTGAAACTCCAGTACTTTGGCCACCTCACGCGAAGAGTTGACTCATTGGAAAAGACTCTGATGCTGGGAGCGACTAGGGGCAGGAGGAGAAGGGGACGACCGAGGATGAGATGGCTGGATGGCATCACTGACTCGATGGACGTGAGTTTGAGTGAACTCCGGGAGTTGGTGATGGACAGGGAGGCCTGGCGAGCTACAATTCATGGGGTCGCAAAGAGTCGAACACGACTGTGTGACTGAACTGAACTGAACTGAAGGGGTTCAATTCCAGTACTCTATTAATTCTGAAGCCAACTTTCCCTCATTATTCTATTTTCCTCCCCAGAAATAGTTCCTGCTGTTGGCAAAGCAGAATTCATTTAGTCAGTGCCAATTCTGTAGATAACTTAGTTCTACATGAAATATTACTTTCTCATGAAAGTTTTTCCTAACCCTCTATCCCCTGCCACTCTCCATCCAACCAGGCTAATCTCTGTCACTTTATCTTTCATATATGTGCAGATACACACATATATATTACATATATGTGTGTATATGTTTGTATAATACTCTTTACTATCTCTATGTATATACACAAACATATATAGAGGGAATATGTGTATATATTTGACTGAATTTATATTCTTCTGCTCAACATCTGTTTTCTCTTCTAATTTATAAGCTCAACCAGGAGTGGGACCACCTTGTTTTGTTCTTTTTGTATTCTTCAACAGTGCCTAGTACAAAGTCAGGAGTCAAGAATATTTAATAACTGAATTAATGAATCCACTTGTCATCAACTATGTGAAAGATGTGGGTTAGGTGACATAGGAGCTAAGAATGTTTTATTTTTACGTATTTCAATGCTTATGTTCTTCCTACAATGTAAGGATAATTGAAAGCAATTTTCTAATTTAAAATTATAAAGTAGAGATTATATTTTGTTTTAAATTATTATGATACTTTGTGAGATTACAAATATTTTGTGAATGAATAAAAGTATCTCTACTTCTCTGTTAACTTGGTTTTATAACATCTTTCCTATCCATCCCTTTTCTTCCATTCTGATTGTCATTAATTTGGATTCCCTTTAATTTAGCTCATTAGCTTTGACAATTGCAAAGATCTTTGGTGACATGAGTTGTGGTCATTAATGCCTCATAAGAT
>SJYQ01003258.1:66908-81285 GCA_006410935.1 Redunca redunca
GAAAGTGGAGAGTGAAAAAGTTGGCCTAAAGCTCAACATTCAGAAAACGAAGATCATGGCATCCGGTCCCATCACTTCATGGCAAATAGATGGGGAAACAGTGGAAACAGTGTCAGACTTTATTTTTTGGAGCTCCAAAATCACTGCAGATGGTGATTGCAGCCATGAAATTAAAAGACGCTTACTCCTTGGAAGAAAAGCTATGACCAACCTAGGTAGAATATTCAAAAGCAGAGATATTACTTTGCCAGCTAAGGTCCGTCTAGTCAAGGCTGTGGTTTTTCCTGTGGTCATGTATGGTTGTGAGAGTTGGACTGTGAAGAAGGCTGAGTGCTGAAGAATTGATGCTTTTGAACTGTGGTGTTGGAGAAGACTTTTGAGGGTCCCTTGGACTGAAAGGAGATCCAACCAGTCCATTCTGAAGGAGATCAGCCCTGGGTGTTCTTTGGAAGGACTGATGCTAAAGCTGAAACTCCAGTACTTTGGCCACCTCATGCGAAGAGTTGACTTACTGGAAAAGACTCTGATGCTGGGAGGGATTGGGGGCAGGAGGAGAAGGGGATGACAGAGGATGAGATGGCTGGATGGCATCACTGACTCGATGGACGTGAGTCTGAGTGAAGTCCGGGAGTTGGTGTTGGACAGGGAGGCCTGGTGTGCTGCGATTCATGGGGTCACAGAGTCAGACACGACTGAGTGACTGAACTGAACTGATCAAGTTTGTACTTTTAAGAACCTAAACTTCAGTATGCATTTTCACTTAAGGGTGTGATTACTGGCTTGACTGCTCTCTCTCATTTTGACTCTCCCCTTTCTCCCCCAGGTCACCTCTATCTTCTCCTTACCCCTTCTCTTCTCTACTTAACTGTATGTGTCTCTCTGAGTGTTCCAGACTGTGGAGATCACTTAGAGAATTGATTACTGGCTTGATTGCTCTCTCCCTTTGTGACTCCCTGTCATCTCCTCTTGTTCACCTCTATCTCCCTCCTTCCTCTTCTCTTCTCCATATAACTCTGTGAACCTCTCTGTGTGTCCCTTGCTGTGGAGAATTGTTTCACCATAAACTTAGATGTTTCATCGTTTGTTCTGTATGGATGGAGAAGTCTTGAAGTTACTGTAAGAATAAGACTGAAAGCCAGAGGCAGGAGTCTTAAAACTTGAAAATATCAGAGAAATCCTGATTCCAGGGAACATTAATAGACAAGAACTCCCCCAAAAGCCTCCATATCTACACTGAAACCAAGGTCTACCCAAGAGCCAACAAGTTCCAGAGCAAGACATACCACGCTAATTCTCCATCAAAACAGGTACACAGCCCTGAGCATTAAAAGACAAACTGCCCAAAGCCATGTCAAACGTATAGACACCCCAAAACTCACTACTGGACACCTCATTGAACTTCAGAGAGAAGAAATCCAGCTCCACCCACAAGAACATAAATGCAAGTTCCCCTAATAAGGAAAACTTGACAAGCCACTAGCCCAACTCTACCCCCAGGGAGCAGGGTCCACAATAAACAGAAACCACAAACTTCCAGCTTATGAAAGTGCACCCCAAACACAGCAATGTAAACAAAATGAAAAGGCAGAGAAATATTCATCAGGTAAAGGAACATGATAAATGCCCTCCAAACCAAACAAAAGAAGAAGAGGTAGTCTACCTGAAAAATAATTCAGAATAATGATAGTAAAGATGATCCAAAATCATGAAAAAAAATGGACTTACAGATAATAGACTAGAGACAAGGACTGAGAAGATGCAAGAAATGTTTAACAAGCAGCTAGAAAAAATAACGAAGAGTCAGTCAATATTGAGTAATGCAATAACTGACATCTAAAGCACTCTGGAGGGAACCAACAGTAGAATAACTGAGGCAAAAGTTATTGAAAAATCAAAAAATATCCTAATTTTACACCTAAAGCAACTAGAAGAGAGGATAAGTGAGGCGGAAGACAGAATGGTGGAAATAAATGAAACAAAGAGAAAAAAAGAAAAAGGAATTAAAAGAAATGAGGACAGCCTCAGAGACCTCTGGGACAATGTTAAATGCCTCAGCACTTGAATCACAGGAGTCCCTGAAGAAGAAGACAAAAAGAAAGGGTGTGAGAAAATACTTGAAGAGATAAAATTTGAAAACTTCCCTAAAATGAGGAAGGAAATAACCACTTGAATCCAAGAAACCCAGAGAGTCCCAAACAGGATAAACCCAAGGCAGAACACCCCAAGACACATGTTAATCAAACTAATGACTAACTGACTAAGATTAACAAACCAAGATTAATCAAACTAATGATTATCAAACTAAGATCAAACACAAAGAACAAATATTAAAAGCAGCAAGGGAAAAACAACAAATAACACACAAGGTGATCCCCATAAGGATAACAGCTGACCTTTCAATAGAAACTCTTCAGGCCAGAATGGAATGGCAAGACATACTTAAAGTGATAAGACAGAAAAACCTACAACCCTTATTATTATACCCAACAAGGATCTCTTTCAAATATGAAGGAGAAACCAAAGGCTTTACAGACAAGCAAAGCTGAGAGAATTCAGCACCATCAAACCAGCTCTCCAAGAAATGCTAAAGGATCTTCTCTAGACAGGGAACACAGAAAAGGTTTATAAACTCAATCCCAAAACAACAAAGTAAATGGCAATGGGATATACTTATTGATAATTACCTTAAATGTAAATGAGTTGAATGCCCCAACCAGAAGACAAAAACTGGCTAAATGAATACAAAAAGACAACCTCTATATGCTGTCTACAAGAGACTCACCTCAAAACAAGGGACACATACAGAGTGAGAGTGAAAGGCTGGAAAAAGTTATTTCATGCAAATGGAGACCAAAAGAAAGCAGGAGTATCAATACTCATATCAGATAAAATAGACTTTGAAATAAAGGCCATGAAAAGAGAAATAGAAGGATACTACACAATGATCAAAGGATCAATCTAAAAAGATAATACAATTATAAATATATATGCATTCAACATAGGAGCACCTCAATATGCAAGCCAAATGCTAACAAGTATGAAAGGGGAAATTAACGGTAGCACAAAAATAGTGGGAGACCTTAATACCCACTCACACCTATGGATAGATCAACCAAACAGAAAATTAGCAAGGAAACAAAAACTTCCAATGATACAATGGACTAGTGAGACCTAATTGATAGCTATAGAACATTTAACCCCAAAACAATGAATTTCCCCTTTTCCTCAAGTGTACATGAAACATTCTCCAGGATAGATCACATCCTGGGTGATAAATCTAGCCTTGGTAAATTTAAAATAATTGAAATCACTTCAAGCATCTTTTCTGATCACAATGAGGTAAGATTAGATGTCAACTACAGGAAAAAAAATATGAAAAATACAAATACATGGAGGCTAAACAACATGCTTCTGAATAACCAACAAATGAACAAATCAAAAAGGAAATCAGAATATGCATAGAAACAAATGAAAATGATACATGACAACCCCAAACCTATGGGATTCAGTAAAAGCAGTGCTAAGGGAAAGGTTCATAGCAATGCAAGCTTACCTCAAGAAACAAGAGAAAAATCAAATAAATAGTCTAACTCTACACCTAAAGCAACTGGAAAAAGTAGAATTAAAGAATTCCAGGGTCAGTAGAAGGAAAGACATCATAAAATTTAGAGCAGAGATACATGAAAAAGAAACAAAGGACACTATAGCAAAAATCAACAAAATTAAAAGCTTTCAGAGATAAATGAAATAGACAAATTATAGCCAGCTCATCAAGAAATAAGGGAAAGAATCAAATCAACAAAGTTAGAAATGAAAATGGAAAAATCACAACAGACACTGGAGAAATACAAAGGATCATAAAAGACTACTATCAGCAGCTATATGTCAATAAAATGCACAATGTGGAAGAAATTGATGAATTCGTAGAAAAGCGTAACCTTCCAAATCTTAATAGACATGGAAATAGAAGCTGTATTAAAAAATCTTTCAACAAACAAAATCCCAGTACCAGATGGTTTCACAAGTGAATTCTACCAAAAATATACGGAAGAGCTAACACCTATCCTACTCAAACTCTTCCAGATAATTGCAGAGGAAGATAAACTGCCAAATTCATTTTATGAGGCCACCATTGCCCTATACAAAAACCAGACAAAGATGCCACAAAAAAGAAAAATATAGGCCAACATCACTGATGAACATAGATGCAAAAATCCTCAACAAAATTCTAGCAAATAGAATCCAACAACATATTAAAAATATCATACATCATGACCAACTGGGCTTCATCCCAGGGATGTAAGGATTCTTCAGCATTCTCAAATCAATCAATGTGATACACCACGTTAACAAATTGAAAGATAAAAATTATATGATTATTTCAATAGATGCAGAGAAAGCCTTTGACAAAATTCAACAACAATTTATGATAAAAAGTCTCCAGAAAACAAGCATAGAGAGAACATACCTCAACATAATAAAGCCATATATGATAAAACCACAGCAAACATTTTCCTCAATGGTGAAAAATTGAAAGCAATTCCACCAAAGTCAGAAACAAGACAATGGTGCCCATGTTCACTACTACCATTCAACATAGTTTTGGAAGTTTTAGCCACAGCAATCAGAGCAGAAAAAAATGAATAAATAAATAAAAGGAATCCAGATTAGAAAAGAAGAAGCAAAATTCTCACTGTTTGAAGATGACATGATCTTCTACATAAAAAACCCTAAGGATACCACCAGAAAATTACTAGAGCAAATCAATTAATATAATACAGTTGCAGGATATAAAATTAGCACACAGAAATCCCTTGCATTCTTATACACTAACAATGAGAAAACAGAAAGAGAAATTAAGGAAACAATTCCATTCACCATTGCAACAAAAAGAATAAAATACTTAGGAATAAATCTAACTAAAGAAACAAAAAACCTACATATAGAAAACTGTAAAAACTGATGAACAAAATCAAAGATGACACAAATAGATGAATACCATGTTTCATGGATTGGAAGAATCAATATAGTGAAAATGAGAATACTACCCAAAGCAATCTATGGATTTAATGCAATCCTTATCAAGATACTGACAGAATTTTTTACAGAACCAGAACAAATAATTTCACAATTTGTATTAAAATACAAAAACAAAACAAAACAAAACACCTGAAATAGCCAAAGCAATCTTGAGAAAGAAGAATGGAACTGGAGGAATCAACCCACCTGACTTCAGACTATGCTATAAAGCTACAGTTATCAAGACAGTATGGGCACAAAGGCAGAAATATAGACCAATGGAAGAAAATAGAAAGCCCAGGGATAAATCCACGCACCTATGGACACCTCATCTTTGACAAAGGAGGCAAGAATATACAATGGAGGAAAAAATCTCTTCAAAAAGTGGTGCTGGGAAAACTGGACAACCACCTGTAAAAGAATGAAACTAGAACACTTTCTAACACCATACACAAATAAACTCAAAATGGATTAAAGGTATTAACATAAGACCAGAAACTATAAAACTCCTTAAAGGAAAACTTAAGCAAAACACTCTCTGACATAAATCACAGCAAGATCCTCTATGGCCCACCTCCCAGAGTAATGGAAATAAAAGCAAAAATAAATCAAATGGGAACTAATTAAACTTAAAAGCTTTTGCACAAGGAAGGAAACTATAAACAAAGTGAAAAAACAGCCTTCAGAATGGAAGAAGATAATAGCAAATGAGGTAACTGACAAAGAATTAATCTCAAAAATATACAAACAGTTCATGCAGCTCGATATCAGAAAAATAAATGACCCAATCGAAAATTGGGCCAAAGAACTAAACAGACATTTCTCCAAGGAAGACATACAGATGGCTACCAAGCACACGAAAAGGTGCTCATCATCATTCATTATCAGAGAAATGAAAATCAAAACCACAGTGAGGTACCATCTCATGGCAGTCAGAATGGCTGCTATCAAAGTCTACAAACAATAAATGTTTATTTATTTATCTCCACAGCCACTATGGAGAACACTGTGGAGATTCCTTAAAAAACTGGAAATAGAACTGCCATGTGACCCAGCAATCCCATGACTGGGCATACACACCAAGGAAACCAGAATTGAAAGAGATACATGTACCCCAATGTTCATCACAGCACTGTTTGCAATAGCTAGGAAATGGAGTCAACTTAGATGTCCATCAGCAGATGAATGTATAAGAAAGCCATGGTACATAGACACAATGGAATATTACTCAACTATTAGAAAGAATACATTTGAATCAGTTCTAATGAGGTGGATGAAACTAGAGCCTATTATACAGAGTGAAGTCAGAAAGAAAAATACCAGTATAGTATATTAACACATATATATGGAATTTAGAAAGATGGTAGTGATGACTCTATATGCAAGACAACAAAAAGACACAGATATAAAGAACAGACTTTTTGACTCTGTGGGAGGAGGTGAGGGTGGGATGATTTGAGAGAATAGCATTGAAACATATATATTACCATATGTGAAATAGATGACGAGTCCAAGTTCGATGCATGAAACAGGATACTCAAAGACAGTGCACTGGGATGACCCTGAGGGATGGGATGGGGAGGGTTGTGGGAGGGGGTTTCAGGATGGAGGACACATGTACACCTATGGCTGATTCATGTCAATGTATGGCATATACAACCACAATATTGTAAAGCAGTTAGCCTCCAATTAAAATAAATAAATTAATTTTTTTAAAACAAGAATGTATAAGGAAAATGTGTTAAAGGGTGACTGTAATCTAAGCTAGAAAAGGAAGGCACTTGAGGCCATGAAGGTGCAACAGACAGTAAAACAGTTGATTGATCAAAGCTTGGGGAGCCTGAGGGATTGAAAACTTGTTTGAGTGAAAAGAGATAAACAGAATTATTTGGACAGAAAGGAAGCCATGGGCAAATAGCTGTTTACTTGAAATTGAGATTTTGATGAAGGCATAATGGTAATCACAAAATTCAGGTTATTACCTTTGTAATAGCTAGATGGGATGGAGTACAAGTTCGTGAGAAGCAAGCAGGTCAAGACACTGAGAGGTCAGGACTCTGAAAGCATCATTGACGTAAATATTGGTGACACCAAGATGAAATAGAACACCTTCTGTAAATGAGGAAGACTGAACTAGGAAGAAGTGTGGTTTCTGCTTTAGAGTTTACTGCAACTGCTGAAAAGCATGCTGTGGACCGTTCATTTTTATTTATTGTCTACATTTTGTAGTTTTCCACTCACAGACTTCAATGTTCTAGTCTTAAGTTATGTTTCCAAATTTACTTTCCCTCTTCCCTTTCATGGATCCAATATTTTATATAACAAAAGCTTTCTGTTTTCAGAATATAATTCATTCCTCAACTGATGGTGATCTTTTTTACATGCTGCTGGTCCTTATCTAAAATTTAGTTTATCAATAAACTTCATTTCAACTTTTGTCTCATCAAAAGAAGAAGGAGAAGAAGAGGAGGAAGAAAAAGGAGAAGAAGAGAAAGGAAAAGATGGAAGAGAAAGAGGGAGATGAGGGGGAGGAAGAGAAAGGCCACTTAAAAACACTCCCCTTCCCAGTGAAAACAAAACCCAGAAAACTTGTGTAAATCCTCCAGCAAGAAATCCTGTCTTGTAATTCTGGGTTACCATGGTTTTATTTCTTATGTTACTAATTATGTTCTCTCTTGTACTACAGTTATTTATGTAGAGTTATTCCAATTATCTTATTGATCAAAACCACCATCATTGAAATTCAGTAAACTCTGTTATCTAGCCAATTCTACTCCTAGTTCTCCTTTAGTCTGTTTTTCTGATGTCTTTGTAACTTGTTCTTAAAACTCCCAAGTGAATATAATAACAAACATATTTTGTTATAGCTGTTTTAACTCCTCACTCTGTCAAAAAGAAAACTGCATTTTTCCCCTACCATATTCATTTGACTTTCATTCAATGGAAGAATAGAGTTGGAGTATACTGTATATCCATTCATTTCTCCAAAAAGCTATTCAAGACCCCAGATCAAATTTGAATCTGTTAGTTTGTCTTTTCTACTACTACTAGTATTGTTGTCCTGAAGGTAAACAAGCAAATCAATTAAAAAGAGCAACAAAAATAATAACTTTTAAAGAGTCGATTCCCTGCTTAACAACTCTCATTACAGAATGATGTATTTAAAATAAAACTGAACCCGGTGGCACTGAATTCAAAACCCTTCACAGTCTGGACCTTATCACTGTGTTTAATGTTATATTTAGTAACTGCTCACAAATCTCACACTGTAGTCACACAGCACTTTTATCCACTTCCCAAACTAACCAAGCCACTTTACAGCCACCTGCTTCTGCCCCTCTGTAATTCTTTTAATCTTTTCCTCTATTTAATAAACTTTCATTCAGTTTTCAAAATCATACTCAAGTATCAACTCCCCATCTTCATAAGAATTATTCTTAATTTATTATTTCTTTTCAGAGTACATAGTTCAAACCATTTTTTAGTGCCTATCTGATTGCATTTTAATGATATTTACTTCTCTATATCCCTCATGTCATTGTGGTTACTAGCAATGAGAAAATGAAATTTACCTTTTTTTGTACCTGTAGTGCTTAAACATAAATTGATTAACTTATATCTGGCTACATGTCACACTTTGGGTCAGCCTGGACTTCAAGTCCATAAGTTTCTTCCATAGTCCATAAGTTTCAGAGATCAACTGTCAATATCCACTGGATGATTAAAAAAGCAAGAGAGTTCCACGAAAACATCTATTTCTGCTTTATTGACTATGCCAAAACCTTTGACTGTGTGGATCACAGCAAACTATGGAAAATTCTTTAGAGATGGGAATACCAGACCACCTGACCTGCCTCCTGAGAAATCTGAATGCAGGTCAAGAAGCAACAGTTAGAACTGGACAGAGAACAACAGAATGGTTCCAAATCAGGAAAGGAGTACATCAAGGCCATATATTGTCACACTGCTTGTTTAACTTTTTTGCAAGTAAAATATGTGAAATGCCAGGCTGGATGAAGCACAAGCTGGAATCAAGATGGCGGGAGAAATATCAATAATCTTAGATATGCAAATGACACCACCCTTATGGCAGAAAGCAAAGAAGAACTAAAGAGCCTCTTGATGAAATGGAAAGAGGGGAGTGAAATAGTTGGCTTAAAACTCAACACTCAGAAAACTAACATCATGGCATCTGGTCCCATTACTTCGTGGCAAATAGATGGGGAAACAATGGAAACAGTGACAGACTTTATTTTCTTGCACTCCAAAATCACTGCAGAATGTAACTGCAGCCATGAAATTAAAAGACGCTTGCTCATTGGAAGAAAAGTTATGACCAATCTATACAGCATATTAAAAAAACAGACACATTACTTTGCCAACAAAGGTCTGTCTAGTCAAAGCTATGGTTTTTCCAGTAGTCACATATGGATGTGAAATTTGGACTATAAAGAAAGCTGAGCATGGAACAATTATCCTTTTGAACTGTGGTGCTGGAGAAGACTCTTGAGGGTCTCTTGGACTGCAAGGACATCCAACCAGTCCATCCTAAAGGAAATCAGTTCTGAATATTCATTGGAAGGACTGATGCTGAAGCTGAAACTCCAATATTTTGGCCACTTCATACAAGAACTGACTCACTGGAAAAGACCCTGATGTTAAGAAAGATTGAAGGTGGGAGGAGAAGGGGATGACAGAGGATGACATGGTTGGATGGCATCACCGACTCAATGAATATGAGTTTGAGCAAGCTCCTAGAGTTGGTGATGGAGAGTGAACACTGACGTGCTGCAGTCCATGGGGTCACAAAGAGTTGGACAAGACTGAGGGAACATTTCATGAAAAGGTGAGCTCAATAAAGGACAGAAATGGTCTGGACCTAACAGAAGCAGAAGATATTAAGAAGAGGTGGCAAGAATACACAGAAGAACTGTACAAAAAAGATTTTAATGACCCGGATAATCACGATGGTGTGATCACTCATCTAGAGTCAGACATCCTGGAATGTGAAGTCAAGTGGGCCTTAGAAAGCATCACTACGAACAAACCTAGTAAAGGTGATGGAATTCCAGTTGAGCTATTTCAAATCCTGAAAGATGATGCTGTGAAAGTGCTGCATTCAATATGCCAAAAAATTTGGAAAACTCAGCAGTGGCCACAAGACTGGAAAAGGTCAGTTTTCATTGCAATCCCAAAGAAAGGCAATGCTAAAAGAATGCCCAAACTACTGCACAATTGCACTCTTCTCACATGCTAGTAAAGTAATGCTCAAAATTCTCCAAGCCAGGCTTCAGCAATACGTGAACCATGAACTTCCTGATGTTCAAGCTCATTTTAGAAAAGGCAGAGGAACCAGAGATCAAATTGCCAACATCCACTGGATCATGGAAAAAGCAAAAGAGTTCCAGAAAAACATCTACTTCTGCTTTATGGACTATGCCAAAGCCTTTGACTGTGTAGATCACAATAAACTGTGGAAAACTCTGAAAGTGATGGGAATACCAGACCACCTGACCTGCCTCTTGAGAAATCTGTATGCAGGTCAGGAAGCAACAGTTAGAACTGGACATGGAACAATTAGACTGGTTCCAAATAGGAAAAGGAGTACATCAAGGCTGTATATTGTCACTCTGCTTATTTAACTTCTATGCAGAGTACATCATGAGAAACTCTGGACTGGAAGAAACACAGCTGGAATCAAGATTGCCAGGAGAAATATCAATAACCTCAGATATGCAGATGACACCACCCTTATGGCAGAAAGTGAAGAGGAACTAAAAAGCCTCTTGATGAAAGTGAAAGAGGAGAGTGAAAAAGTTGGCTTAAATCTCAGACGAAGCTCATGGCATCCAGTCCCATCACTGCATGGAAAATAGATGGGGAAACAGTAGAAACAGTGTCAGACTTTATTTGGGGGGGCTCCAAAATCACTGCAGATGGTGACTGCAGCCATGAAATTAAAAAACGCTTACTCCTTGGAAGAAAAGTTATGACCAACCTAGATATCATATTCAGAAGCAGAGACATTACTTTGCCAGCTAAGGTCCGTCTAGTCAAGGTTATGGTTTTCCCAGTGGTCATGTATGGATGTGAGAGTTGGATTGTGAAGAAGGCTGAGCACCGAAGAATTGATGCCTTTGAACTGTGGTGTTGGAGAAGTCTCTTGAGGGCCCCTTGGACTGCAAGGAGATCCAACCAATCCATTCTGAAGGAGTACAGTCCTGGGATTTCTTTGGAAGGAATAATGCTAAAGCTGAAGCTCTAGTACTTTGGCTACCTCATGCGAAAAGTTGACTCATTGGAAAAGACTCTGATGCTGGGAGGGATCGGGGGCAGGAGGAGAAGGGGACGACAGAGGATGAGATGGCTGGATGGCATCACAGACTCGATGGACATGAGTCTGAGTGAAGTCCAGGAGTTGGTGATGGACAGGGAGGGCTGGCGTGCTGTGATTCATGGGGTCGCAAAGAGTCAGACACGACTGAGTGACTGAACTGAACTGAACTGAGTGACTGATGTGAAGTGAACTGAACTGAACATGGCCTCACCCATCAGAAAAAGTCCTAGTTTGCCCCACATCCTGTAGCTCCCATTAGGAAGACTCCACAAGCCTCTTATTCTTATCCATCATTGGCCAGACAGAAAGCAATCAGCAATCACATAAAACTAAACAAACTGATTACATGGATCACAGGCTTGTCTAACTCAATGAAACTATAAGCCACCCCAAGATGGGCCACCCAAGATAGACAGGTCATGGTGGAGAGTTCTGAAAAAACGTGGTCCATATGGTACCAACATCCGCTGGGTCATAGAAAAAAACAAGAGCATTCCAGAAAAACATCTGCTTCTGCTTCATTGACCATCTAAACAGTTCATGTGTGGATCACAAGAAACGGTGGAAATTTTCAAGGAGATGGGAATACCAGACCACCTTACCTGCCTCCGAAGAAATTTGTATTCAGGTCAAAAAGCAAGTTAGAACTGGACACGAACAACAGACTGGTTTCAAATTGGGAAAGGAATAGGACGAGGTTGTGTATTGTCACCCTGCTTATTGAAATTATATGCAGAGTACATCATGCGAAATGCCAGGCTAATTGAAGCACAAGCTGGAATCAATGGCCGGGAGAAATATCAGTAACATCAGATATGAAGATGATACCACCCTTATGGCAGAAAGCAAAGAGGAACTAAAGAATCTCTTGATGAAAGTGAAAGAGGAGAGTGAAAAATCTGGCTTAAAACTCTACATTCTAAAAATGAAGATCATGGCATTTGGTCCCATCACTTCATGGTAAATAGATGGGGAAACAATGGAAACAGTGTCAGACTTTATTTTCTTGGGCTCCAAAAAAACTGCAGATTATAACTGCAGCCATGAAATTAAAAGACGCTTGCTTCTTGGAAGAAAAGCTATAACCAACCTAGTCTGTGTATTAGAAAGCAGAGACATTACTTTGCCACAAAGGTCCATATAGTCAAAGCTATGGTTTTTCCAGTAGTCATGCATGGATGTGAGAGTTTTACCATAAAGAAAGCTGAGTGCCAAAGAATGGATGCTTTTGTACTGTGGTGTTGGAGAAGACTCTTGAGAGTCTTTTGGACTGCAAGGAGATCAAACCAACCCATCGTAAGGGAAATCAGTCCTGTTATTCATTGGAAGGACTGATGAAGAAACTCCAATACTCTAGCCACCTGATACAAAGAACTGACTCTTTGGAAAAGACACTGATGCTGAGAAAGATTGAATGCAGGAGGAGAAGGGAATGACAGAGGAAGAGATGGTTGGATGGAATCACTGACTTGATCGACATGAGTTTGAGCAAGCTCCAGGAGATGGTGAAGGACATGGACACCTAGAATTCTGCAGTCCATGGTGTTGAAAAATGTCAGACACAAGTGAGCGACTGAATTGCAAGTGTGTATAAGACAGAAAAGATATAATATTGTAAAATAATAAACGTATTAAATTGTTGTAGCACTGTTTAGTCCTAGTTCACTAAAGAGTTTTATATTAAGTTTTTAACACTGATGAAAATTGATTCTATCTTAAAGATCCACTATTAAAATGATTAATAAATCACAACTCTTTGAGTTTTCAAGCATTTCTTTTGACAAAATATCCTATTTGCCTAGAGCNNNAGAGCAACATTAGTAAGGTTCCTTATGACTGTTTTTTGTTGAACATATTATCTAGAATTAAACCAAAGTAGAGTGCAAAAATTTTTTTTTGACCATCAAATATAGTTATTGAATGCAGCTATTCACATTAAAAAGCAACAGAAATTAGTATTCAATGGGCTGTAAAAGATACACTTTTCCTTCTTTTGAAAAAGAAGTGTGTGAGTCAGAAGAGGATTCATAATAGAAATGGGATATTGTTTTGCAAATTGTCCTATCTCTTTTTAGGTGTGAGTAAATGCTTCAGAAGAGAACCAGAAGTAGGACTATACCCATAGCTAACTGTTCTCTGCAAACACAGTGGCTATACAAATGTTGCATCTCTAACACTGAAAAGTCTTTGGAGATTTTATTTTATTTTTACTTTTTAAATTTATGTATTATTTTATCCCAGTTTGACTAACCTCCTTCTTCACAGGCTTAAAAGGTTTAGAAAGTAAAGATTTGGGTAAGTAAGCAATTAATGGTAGCTGCAATTATGATCTGTAAGGTTTTGCTTTTTCCTACTTCTACTTCTAATAATACATATATATAACATAGTACATAGTACTATGTACNGGTTTAGAAAGTAAAGATTTGGGTAAGTAAGCAATTAATGGTAGCTGCAATTATGATCTATAAGGTTTTGCTTTTTCCTACTTCTACTTCTAATAATACATATATATAACATAGTACATAGTACTATGTACTATCAGAACTGTATGTATACATACATACAACTGTATGTACAACTTCTAGCTGTATTATTATTGGCTTCCCTGAAAGCTCAGTTGGTAAAGAATCTGCCTCCAATGCAGGAGACCCCTGTTCGATTTCTGGGTCCGGAAGATCCGCTGGAGAAGGGAAAGGCTACCCACTCCAGTATTCTGGCCTGGAGAATTCCATGGGCTGTGAAGTCCATGGCCTCACAAACAGTTGGACACAACTGAGCAACTTTCACTCACTTCAGTTGCATTATTACTTTTCATATTTTCAATAATTTAATTTGTGAAAGATTTTTGTCACTTTATAGAAGATTTCCTAAGTTATAGATATAAGTTAAAACTTAAAACTACAATTAGAGGCTTAGTATGACTTTCAGGTCATGCACTAATCACTATTAAAAGCATAATGGTAATATAGAAAAGTATAATGATAATATAGCAATGAAACTAACATCCACTCCATATATGAG
>SJYQ01003258.1:88196-114269 GCA_006410935.1 Redunca redunca
AGACATTACTTTCCCAACAAAGTTCCATCTAATCAAGGCTATGGCTTTTCCAGTGGTCATGTACGGATGCAAGAGTTGGACTCTGAAGAAAGCTGAGCACCAAAGCATTGATGCTTTTGAACTGTGGTGTTGGAGAAGACTCTTGAGAGTCCCTTGGACTGCAAGGAGATCCAACCAGTCCATTCTGAAGGAGATCAGCCCTGGGTGTTCTTTGGAGGGACTGATGNCCTCATGCGAAGAGTTGACTCATTGGAAAAGACTCTGATGCTGGGAGGGATTGGGGGCAGGAAGAGAAGGGGACGACAGAGGATGAGATGGCTGGATGGTATCACTGACTCGATGAACGTGAGTCTGAGTGAACTCCGGGAGTTGGTAATGGACAGGGAGGCCTGGCATGCTGCGATTCATGGGGTCGCAAAGAGTCAGACATGACTGAGAGACTGAACTGAACTGAACTGATCTAGGCAAGAGGCGAAGATTGTTGTAATTAGAAGTGCAAAGAAGAATGAAATTGCAGAATTTCAAATTGCAATAGATTTCACAGGGCTTGCCAAACCTATCGAATATGTATGAAGTCATGAAACTGGGCAGGCTTCCTTGATAAAGAATCCACCTACAATGGGTCAGAAGGTTCCACTGGAGAAGGAAATGACAACTCACTCCAGTATTCTCTCCTGGCATATCTGATGGACAAAGGAGCCTGGCTATAATCCATGGGTGGCAAAAGGGTAGGACATGGCTTAGCGACTGAACAACAATGACAACATGAGATTAGAAGCATTCTGACTGATCCAGAAATATTTGCATTAGATGTTTAGAAGAAAAGTGATCTCTAATAGCAGACTTAGCAGCAGCAGCAGCAATAACAGATATCAGTTGAAGAAGTTGGTTTGTTCGGAAATTTTAAACTGAAAAAAGAAATATAAGTGCCCAATAAAGATGAATATTTGGAAATATAGATGGGGCATAGGAGTAGAATCCTGAGGAAACATACCACTTGGAAGAATAAGCCTTCTTAAGTCCTTCAGGGAAAACATGCCAAGCGTAAACAAACCAGACAAATGGGTAAAGACACATCCAGACTAGTAGGTAAATGGAATGATTGATTTAGGGAGTAGATTGAAGAGACACAGTGAAAGGTACAGATGAACCTGTTCAAGAGCATCTGTGTATGCTGTGCTTAGTCACTTAAGTCATGTCTGATTCTTGGTAACCCCATAGACTATGGCCAGCTAGGCTCCTCTGTCCATAGGATTCTTCAGGGAAGCACACTGGAGTTGGTTGCCATTTCCTTCTCCAGAGGATCTTCCCAACCCAGGGACTGAACCCATATATCCTGTGTCTCCTGCATTGCAGGCTGATTTTTTACGGTGAGCCACCAAGGAAGCCCACAGGAACATCTGCAGCCAGGTAAATTGAAAAAAAAAAAAAAAAGAAAGAAAGAAAATATTTTCAGACTTAAACTGATTTTTATAGGTCAAGAATGATGAAGACTGAGAAAAATCTGGTGTGTCTGATAAACAGAAACTTGACAAATTTTGAGAAAACACCTTGAGTGGTTTGTTGAGGTTCAGTGCCAGATTGCAGACTATGAGATACATTTGTGAGGAGACTGTGAGGAAATATAGCATGGAGACAGTGAGTAGACTAGTCTGATAACAGAAAAGGAAGTCAAATTAAAGGTAGTGAATTACATTTTCCATTCAAAGACTAACTCAAAGTTCTTAGTTCTTTACTTATGTTAAGAATGTATATTCACCATTACGATGCCAGTTATCAGAAGTTTACATCCTTTGGACTTTTAATTCCTAAATGACAGTATCAAGTTTACGTATAGGCAACCAGAAAAAGTCTAAATTAGATTTATATTTAAGCAATGTATCTTATTATTTGTAAGTGAAGTGAAGTCGCTCAGTCATGTCCAACTCTTTGTGACCCCATGGACTGTAGCCTATCAGGCTCCTCCATCCATGGGATTTTCCAGGCAAGAGTGCTGGAGTGGATTGCCATTCCCTTCTCGAGGGGATCTTCCCGACCCAGGAATAGAACCCGGGTCTCCCACATTGCAGGCAGATGCTTTGCCATCTGAGCCTAAATAATTCTTCAAAGTTTCTAAGACATATTAAAGGATTTAATTTTTTAAAAATGCACATTGTTTTCTCTGATACAATTTTTTGTTTCCATAGATAGAAGTTCAAATTGTTTTCATAAATCTGCTTGAGGATAAATTGAATTGTATGCAATGACTGACTGGCAAGGACATCTGAGCAAATTATTCAGATCATCCAATGATTCTTGATGTTTTTACTTAACTTGTAAGCATATCAAGACAATAAGATTTCCAGACAGACATATAGAAAATAAAGGATTAATAAAAGCCAAATTAGTATCTTATATTCCTGCAGAACTTGACATCAAAACTTAATATTATTCAGCTTCTTTAAAATAAATAAATATCCTCCAGTAAGAGGTCACAAGTTTCCAAGTTCCTTGAAACTATCCATAAGTTGAAAACTCTGAACAAAGGATTAGAACAAGAAAAAGTCTCCTGGGTGTAGGGTAAAACATTTAATAGCCAGTACAGAATCTAGTACTAGTATTAGTATGTACAGCCTGGTATAGTGGAGTGGGTATAGCTTTTCCCTTCTCCAGGGGATCTTCCCAACCCAGGGATCAAACCCAGGTGTCCCACATTGTAGGCAGATTTTTTACCAACTGAGTCACAAGGGAAGCCCAAGAATACTGGAGTGGGTAGCCTATGCCTTCTCCAGCAGATCTTCATAACCTAGGAATCAAACAGGGGTCTCCTGCTTTTCAGGAGGATTCTTTACCAACAGAGCTATCAGGGAAGTAAAGATACCCTATGTCCAAGGGCTAAGGAGAAGCCCCAGAAAGATAGTAGGAGGGGCAAAATTGCATTTAGAATCAAACCCCATACCAGCCAGAGATGCTAGAAGGACACAAACAAACCTTGTGTGAACCAGGACCTAGAGACCCCACAGAGACTGAGCAAAAAATGTTTCAGTGTCTCCTGCAGAGGTACGGGTCAGCAGTGGACTGCTGCAGGAGAAGGGGCTCTGGGTGCAGCAGACTTGGGTATGGCATAAGCCCTGTTGGGGGAGGTCACCGTTAACCCCACCACAGAGCCTCTAGAACTTACACAACACTGGGAAACAGACGCTGGGAGGGCAAATACAAAACCTTGTGCACACCAGGACTGAAGAGAAAGGAACTGTGACCCCACAAGAGACTGACCCAGATTTGCTCATGAATGTCCAAAAGTCTCTGGCAGAGAAGTGGGTTGGCAGTGGCCTGCTGCAGGGCCAGGGGGCCCTGAGTGCAGCAGTGCATGAATAGGACCTTTTGAAGGAGGTCGCCATATCTTCATTACCTCCACCATGGTTTGGCCTAAGGTCAAAAAACAGGGAGGGAACACAGCCAAACCCATCAACAGAAAATTGGATTAAAGATTTACTGACCATGACCCCCGCCCATCAGAACAAGACCCTCCTCAGTTTCCCCCTCAGTCAGTCTCTCCCATCAGGAAGCTTCCATAAATTTCTTCTCTTTCTCCATCAGAGGGCAGACAGAATGAAAACCACAATCACAGAAACCTAACCAATCCGATCACAGGGACCACAGCCTTGTCTAACTCAGTGAAACTATGAGCCATGCCTCGTAGGGCCACCCAAGAAGGACAGTTCATGGTGGAGAGTTCTGACAAAAGGTGGTCCACTGGAGAAAGGAATGGTAAACTACTGCAGTATTCTTGCCTTGAGAATTCCATGAAAAGTATGACAAGGCAAAAAGATAGGACACAGAAAGATGAATTCTCCAGGTTGGTAGGTGCCCAAAATGCTACTGGAGTTCAGTGGAGAAATAACTCCAGAAAGAATGAAGAGATGGAGCCCAAGCAAAAACAAAACCCAGTTGTGGATGTGACTAGTGATAGAAGTAAAGTCCAATGGTGTAAAGAGCAATATTGCATAGGAACCTGAAATGTTAGGCAAATTGGAAGTGGTCAAACAGGAGATGGCAAGAGTGAACACTGACATTTTAGGAAGCAGCCAACTAAAATGGGCTAGAATGGGTGAATTTAACTCAGATGACCATTATATCTACTACTGTGGGCAAGAATCACTTAGAAGAAATGGAGTAGCCATCAGAGTCCAAAAAAGAGTCTGAAATTCAGTACTTGGATGCAGTCTCAAAAATGACAGAATGATCTCTGTTCATTTCCAAGGCAAACCATACAATATCACAGTAATCCAACTCTATGCCCCAACCAGTAATGCTGAAGAAGCTGAAGTTGAACAGTTTTATGAAGACCTACAAGACCTTCTAGAACTAACAAGCAAAAAGGATGTCCTTTTCATTATAGGGGAATGGAATGCAAAAGTAGAAAGTTAAGAGATACCTGGAGTAACAAGCAAATTTGGCCTTGGAGTACAAAAAGAAGCAGGTCAAAGGCTAACAGAGTTTTGTCAAGAGAATGCATTGATCATAGCACACACTCTCTTCCAACACAAGAGAAGACTCTACACATGGTCATCACCAGATGGTCAACACTGAAATCAGGTTGATTATATTCTTTGTGGCCAAAGACGGAGATGCTCTATCAGTTCAGTTCAATTCAGTCGCTCAGTTGTGTCCAACTCTTTGCGACCCCATGAATCGCAGCACACCAGGCCTCCCTGTCCATCACCAACTCCCAGAGTTCACTCAAACTCACGTCCATTGAGTCAGTGATGCCATCCAGCCATCTCATCCTCTGTTGTCCCCTTCTCCTCCTGCCCCCAATCCCTCCCAGCATCAGAGTCTTTTCCAATGAGTCAACTCTTCGCATGAGGTGGCCAAAGTACTGGAGTTTCAGCTTCAGCATCATTCCTTCCAAAAATGCTCTATAAAGTCAGCAAAAACAAGGCTGGGAGCTGACTGTGGCTCAGATAATGAAATCCTTATAGCCAAATTCAGACTCAAATTGAAGAAAGTAGGGGAAACCACTAGACCATTCAGGTATGACCTAAATCAAAGCCCTTACAATTATACAGTGGAAGTGACAAATAGATTCAGGGGATTAGATCTGACAGAGTGCCTGAAGAACTATGGATGGAGGTTTACGACATTGTACAGGAAGCAGTGATCAAGACCATTCCAAAGAAAAGGAATGCAAAATGGCAAAATGGTTGTCTGAGGAGGCCTTACAACTAGCTGAGAAAAAAAAAGATTTAAAAGGCAAAGGAGAAAAGGAAAGATATACCCATTTGAATGCAGAGTTCCAAAGAATACCAAGGAGAGATAAGAAAGCCTTCCTCAGTGATTAATGCAAAGAAATAGAAGAAAAAAACAGAATGGGAAAGACTAGAGATCTCATTAAGAAAATTAGAGATACCAGGGAATATTTCATTCAAAGATGGGCACAATAAAGGACAGAAATGGTACATACCTAACAGAAGCAGAAGATATTAAGAGGAGGTGACAAGAATACACAGAAGAACTATACAAAAAATATCTTCATGACCCAGAAAATATGATGGTGTGATCACTCACCTAGAGCCTGACATCCTGGAATGTGAAGTTAAATGGGCCTTAGAAAGCATCGGTATGAACAAAGGTGGTGGACGTGGTGGAATTCCAGTTTAGCTATCTCACATCCTAAAAGATAATGCTGTGAAAGTGCTGCACTCAATATGCCATCAAATTTGGGAAACTCAGCAGTGGCCGCAGGGCTGGTAAAGATCAGTTTTCATTCCAATCCCAAAGAAAGCTAATGTGAAGAAAGCTCAAACTACTGCATAACTGTATTCATCTCACATGTTAACAAAGTAATGCCCAAAATTCTCCAAGCCAGGCTACAACAGGACATGAACCATGAATTTCCAGATGTTCAAGCTGGATTTACAAAAGGCAGAGGAACCAGAGATCAAATTGCCAACATCCATTGGATCTTCTAAAAAAGCAAGAGTTCCACAAAAACATCTACTCCTGCTTTATTGACTATGCCAAAGCCTTTGACTGTGTGGATCACAACAAACTATTGAAAATTCTTAAAGAAATGGGAATACCAGACTACCTGACCTGCCTCCTGAGAAATCTGTATGCAGGTCAAGAAGCCACAGTTAGAATGTGACATGGAACAGACTGGTTCCAAATCAGTAAAAGGCGTACGTCAAGACTGACTGTTGTCACCCTGCTTATGTAACATATATGCAGAATACACCATGAGAAATGCTGGGCTGGATGAAGCACAAGATGGAATTAAGATAGCTGGGAGAAATATAAATAACCTCAGATATGCAGATACCATCTCCCTTATGGCAGAAAATGAAGAAGAATTTAAAAAGCCTCTTGATGAAAGTGAAATAGGAGAGTGAAAATGTTGGCTTAAAACTCAAAATTCAGAGAACTAAGATCATGGCATCTGGTCCTATCACTTCATGCAAATAGATGAGGAAACAATGGGAACAGGGACATGCTTTATTTTGGGGGGCTACAAAATAACTGTAGATGGTGAATGCAGCTATGAAATTAAAAGACACTTGCTCCTTGGAAGAAAAGTTATGACCAACCTAGACAGCATATGTAAAAGCAGAGACATTCCTTTCCACCAAAGGTCCATCTAGTCTAAGCTGTGGTTTTTCCAGTAGTCATGTATGGATGTGAGAGTTGGACTATAAAGAAAGCTGAGCACTGAAGAATTGATGCTTTTGAATTGTGGTGCTGGAGAAGACTCTTGAGAGTCCCTTGGACTGCAAGGAGATCCAACCAGTCCATCCTGAAGGAAATCAGTCCTGAATATTCATTGAAAGGACTGATGCTGAAGCTGAAACTCCAATACTTTGGCCACCTGATATGAGAACTGACTCATTGGAAAAGACCCTGGTGCTGGGAAAGATCGAAGGTAGAAGGGAAAAGCAATGATAGAGAATGAGATGGTCGGATGGCATCAGGACTTGATGGATGTGAGTTTGAGCAAGCTTCGGGATTTGGTGATGGACAGGAAAGCCTGACATGCTGCAGTCCATGGGGTCACAAAGAGTTGGACACAACTGAGGGACTGAACTGAACACAATCTAGAAAACAAAAAGAGATAAACTAAGAATACTCAAGTCCATTCTGATTACCATATTTTCTTGGGATAAATGGGCTGATCAGGAAATAAGAATGACTTTGTTGAATCTCATTGTTTGAGTGGCAAAACCAATTTAGGTGTTTGAAAGAGAGAGTAGCATAAGATCCATTCTGTCTGTACTTTATCTGGAGCAAAGCCAACACAAAAGGTTGGAGTGGAACAGAGGTACATTTTAACTGATGTTTAGTCCAACAAAGGTTGTTATTTCTGATTCAATGACAGTGACCTTAAGTGCTGAATTACCAGCAGAGGGTTAACAAACAGTTCTCTCTGGTTGTAGAATGGTAAGAACTCTGATAGGATTCTCAGTTGGTGCTAGTGATAAAGAGCCCTCCTGCAAGTCCAGGAGACAAAGGAGACATGGGTTCAATCCCTGGGTTGGGAAGATCCCCTGGAAAAGGATATGGCAATCCACTCCAGTGTTCTTACCTGGAGAATTCCATGGACAGAGTAGCCTGGGAGGTTACAATCATTGGGTCATACAGTCAGACATGACTGAAGTGACTTAAAACACACTTTTGTAAGAACACTGATATGTAGCCTTTGGATTTTTTATGTTGTAGTTACTCCCATTATGGTTGAACTCAGTCTACCAAGACATGAGGATGAGGCACACAACCAACTCTTCAAGCAGGGACAAGACAGCTTCAGTATACTGCTAAAATAGCCATGCATATTTCACACAAGTGATAAAAGTAAATTGCTTCAGGCTTCTCTTTGGTCTTTGTATAGTTTTCTGTGTCCCTGAATTAAGACCCTTAACCACATCTGGAAAAATCCCTTTACTATATAAGGTAACATTCAAAGATTCCAGGAATTGAGAAATGAATGGCTTGGGGCCAATTATGCAACCTACCACAGTCTTCAAGGGTATGCCATTTTTCGATATTTTTCAACTACTTTTAGGAACTGCCTTATTCAGGTCCAGCAGTGAATTAAGGTTGATTCATAAATTATGTAAGCATGTAATTCTGTGCATAATTTCCTCATTGACACACTTCTTGCTCTAAAAGTAAACCTGATGTCTACACATACATCCTTGGCTCATGATTTGGCCTGTAGTTCATTTTTTAAAAAATGCTATCAGACTTTCCACCACCACCAAATCTTAGGTTATCTGCATCTACAGTCTTTTTATTTTTCTCCCCACTGTGACAACTGATGAATTCTCTAATAAAGGCCACACTCTTTCTGCATGCATTCTGACTATATCCTAACTCATTATACAAGCTACTTCCTTAATTGTTCTTCTCTCTTCAGCACTATCCGACTTGAGGGGTGGCAAAAGAACCCAAGGACTATTTTTATTGATATTTTTCTTTCTTTTCTTTTTTTCATCCTCTCTGTACCACTTTGGAGCCACTATAGCCCTGGAGAAGGGTCTGAAGAAATTCCTTCAGACCTACCTTGGGAAGGAATTCGACCTTATAGGTGAAGATTCTGTCTGGAGCAGAAGAGGTGTGAGGAGCCCAGTGTTGTACACCATGGATTGTGGGAAGATGCTTTGCTCTAGTGAATCTATTATCACAACATAATGTTCCTCTCTGTACCTAGAAATGCATTTAGTATCACATATGATATCAGTATGGAGAAGGTAATGGAACCCCACTCCAGTACTCTTGCCTAGAAAATCCCATGGATGGAGGAGCCTGGTAGGCTGCAGTCCATGGGGTCGCTGAGGGTCGGACACAACTGAGCGACTTCACGTTACTTTTCACTTTCATGCATTGAGAAGGAAATGGCAACCCACTTCAGTGTTCTTGCCTGGAGAATCCCAGGGACGGGGGAGCCTGGTGGGCTGCCATCTAGGGGGTCGCACAGAGTCGGACACGACTGAAGTGACTTAGCAGCAGCAGCAGCAGCATGATATCAGTAGATTGATCTAAACATTTTGTTTTTAATTCATACTTGCTTGTATATATTTTCCATCCTTTCATGTTAATACTTGTAAGGTTTTTAGAACAATGTCTCACATGTACCGATTAATTGTAAATGTTGATTGAATAAAAATAAAAAATGTTGATTGAATAAACATAAGACAAACTGAGAAAACATCTTCAGAACTAGGCTAAGAACTTGAATGACAATAGAAATGAAAGTTTGAGCTTGTCATACATGAGGTAGAGATAGTGAGACCTTGAAATAAGACCAGAGATAATAGTGTAGGGAAGGCAGAAGTGTGTCATATCAAGGGAGAGATACAGCAGTTGTATGAATAAAAAGCTGTCAAAAGAGAGAAGTAATTAAAGGGGAGTGATTAATAAAGTTTTGTGTGCCTTGCAGAATGCTGTCTCCTTGTTCATTACCCTTCAAACCATTAGCAAAATTCTGTATTACTTATAAATGCCTTTGATGCTACATTTGTCTGTCTTGTTTACAGTGTAATGATCTGTGAGAGCGCTCCATGGAGCACTGCACCAGGGCAGGCAGATCCTATGATGCACGGTTACACTCAGTACTTAGGGTGCTAGCGCCCCTTGTGTTATATTGTAAGCTACCTAAGGACAATTACTGCATTTGTTTTGCCCTCCATTATATCCCCATTGTGTAACAAATTATCTGACACATACTAGGTGTGCAACAGATTTGTAAATGTGTGAAGATAATTTTTCCCAGTGCCAGCAGAGGAAAATCTGATCATGTCACTCATGTGCTTGCTATCTTCTAAAGCTTCCCTCTCTGTATTCTGGATCAGTTTTGCACATCTAAATGACCTTGGCCAGAAATTTACTCCCTGAAAGTGCCACTGCAGCCAGGTCTGTGGAGACACAACCAGTTTCACTCAGTTGCAATTTGAGAGCATCCTGTAAATGCACATGGAAATTAACTCCCTGTGGAGTTGCCTTTAGGAATGGAAGCCCATTGATATGTTTGCCAACGAGATTATCCTGAATGCATTTCATAAGGCTCTGGTACTGTAAGACCAAGCTTCAGCTGCCTGTCAAAGTGGTCATCTCCATAATGCAACCCCCCTTTTCACTATTTCATTCCTCAACCCCACCCCAACGCACATTCCTGCTTTCTGGAATACATTTCATATAAACTATCTAAAAACAAAATTTTTTCCAAGCCAAGATAATATATTTTGTAATAGTTTATAAAGCTTTATTTTTATTCAAAGCGAAATAATTTGCCTATGTATATAGTCTCTGTTATTTTTAGAAAGATCTTCCTTTTTTTTTTGAGAAGTGCAAAACCACAATGTTCTGATTTTTATAGCTAACTATATGGTCACAGCAGATTAAAGGTAATTTTTATATTCAAACCCCTGCAGAGGTGTTTGCCAAGTTTGAAGAAATATCCATTATAATGCCTGTCTCTGCGGCGAGAGGTTTGTAAAACCCAGCAGGAACTGCAGTTGACTGTGATGCAAAAATGGAATCATCCACGATCATATTCTATTTTTATTTTCAGACTAAGTGTTTAATATAAGCCACCTACTTGGGAAGTCATTCAAGAATATGTCCTTCTTACCAATACACTCTTCAATTACTACTTTGAAGAGAGATCAAATAGTAATGTAAAAGTCTTTTGAATTACAAACAATTCAAAACTAGTGAATGCCTTTCTGTGAAAGTGAAATTGTTAGCTCCTCAGTCTTATCAGACTCTTTGTGACCCCATGAACTGTGGCCTGCCAGGTTCCACTGTCCATGACATTCTCTAGGCAAGAATAATGGAGTGGGAAGCTGTTCCCTTCTCCAGCATATCCTTTTTACCCAGGGATTGAACATTAGACTCCTACACTCCAGGCAGATTCTTTACCATCTGAGCCACCAGAAATGATATTAAATATTTCCTGTTTTTTTTTTAATTATATTGATATAAACTCTATATCCCTTTAGTAAGCTCAGTAATTTTTAATAGAAACAGTTCATTTAGCAATGTATATAAATACTATACCTAAGAAGCTTGGACACTCTTGTGTTTCCCAGTGTGGTAAGCTTGGTTGCTTTTTGAGATGGGGTGACTGTGAGAGGTGGGTCGACAGTCAGTTCTGCTTCTATGTGAAGGCCTGGAATTGGCTGTTAGGTTGCAGACATTCACGTACAAAAATGAGAAGTTTTTGCATTCTGTGCCACAATTCACATTAACAACTTTAGCTCTCCTTGGGAAGCTCACTCATGTCATTGAGACAAGACTTTTGGTCTTATTGAATGTAGGAACAGGGAAGAGAGTGGATTCCAATATTGACAGATGATATAGATATTTAACATACATACCACAAGTCTTCCTTTGTTTGGCACAATTTCTTATGCCCACCTTTAGCTAACTGATTTCAGAGTTTTTTCAGGTTTTCACTGGGTACATGGCTTTTAGCCCTTTCTTTGTATCCTATAAACTTTATTCTAGCTTGGCTCAGTGGTAAAGAATCTGCCTGCAATGCAGGAGAAGCAGGTTAGATCCCTGGGTCTGAAAGATGCCCTCTGGGAGGAAGTGGCAATCCACTCCAGTATTCTTGTTGGGGAAAATCCCATGGACAGAGGAGCCTGGTGGGCTACAGTCCATAGGGTCGCAAACAGTCAGACACAACTGAGAAACCGAGCCTGACTAATCCTTAAACTCACATCCTTCCTTATCCTTCCAGAAATATGTCAATGTGTCTTATTTGTTAATGAAATGCTACCTCTCTTCACTGATGATATAAATATTTCTACTGGGTTTCAGAATAGAGACAGGAGACAAATACAGGAACCCAGTCCACCAACTTGAGCTGTACGCCCACTTCTCATTGAAATAATCATCTTCCTGGATTTCCTTGACACTACATTACTGTTTTTCCTCTTATCGTGCTCATCTCTTCTCGCTATCCTTTATAGGGTTTTCATTCTTTTATCTTTCCATTGCAGTTTGGGTTATTCAAGGCTTGGTCCTAAGCTCACTTCATTTCATACTCATTTCATGGGCTTTCTTTCTTTTCTTTTTTCTTTTTTTTTTGCTCAGGGAGTTCAGAATGTTTCATTTGAACCCAGCCCCTCTCCACAAACACACAAGGACATCAGAGTTCCCCCTTAGCTGGGCAGTGCCAGCATCACTCTGCAGGCAGCACAGCCTCCAGGGATGCCCCTCCTTGGTGGTCCCAGAGGAGACTGCTGGGGGCTATTGGCGAGTGCAGGAGCGCAGGGCTGGCATGCACACAGGTGGCAGTATGGCTCACATCACCACCTCCTTCACGGGCTTCTTAACGACAGTAATGGTTTATTTATCTATCATTCACATTGTGGAGACTCATGTTCATATTTTATCACTATTATTGAAACGGAATTGTATTTGTATAGCAAAATTTTAAGAGAAATCACATTTAAAGTGTATCACAATATTATTTCCTTGTTACAATCAATTTAAAGCTTCACTCATGAAAAACACATTGAGGAGAGCATACGTATCCACAAATAGTGTTAAAATCTATAACAATACGATACTGAATTCTAATTGTATACTAATCATTTGTTCAGTTCAATTCAGTTCAGTCGCTCAGTTGTGTCTGACTCTTTGCAACCCCCTGAATTGAAGCACGCCAGGCCTCCCTGTCCATCGCCAACTCCCGAAGTTCACCCAAACTCATGTCCATCGAGCCGGTGATGCCATCCAGCCATCTCATCCTCTGTCATCCCCTTCTCCTCCTACCCCCAATTCCTCCCAGCATCAGAGTCTTTTCCAATGAGTCAACTCTTCGCATGAGGTGGCCAAAGTATTGTAGTTTGCACTTTAGCATCAGTCCTTCCAAAGAACACCCAGCTGATCTCCTTTATTTATTTATTTATTTTTTTGGTGGTCTCTCTTCTTTTTTTTTTTAATTAATTTATTTATTTTTACATGTTTCAATGCCATTCTTCCATCTCATCCCACCCTCTCCCTCTCTCTCTCCCCCAGAGTCCAAAAGTTCACTCTATAGAATGGACTGGCTGGATCTCCTTGCAGTCCAAGGGACTCTCAAGAGTCTTCTCCAACACCACAGTTCAAAAGCTTCAATTCTTTGGCACTCACCTTTCTTCACGGTCTGACTTTCACATCCATATATGACCACTGGAAAAACCATAGCCTTGACTAGACAGACCTTTGTTGGAAAAGTAATGTCTCTGCTTTTTTATATGCTATCTAGATTAGTCATAACTTCCTTCTAAAGAGCAAGCGTCTTTTAATTTCATGGCTGCAATCACCATCTGCAGTGATTTTGGAGCCCCACAAAACAAAGTCTGACAGTTTCCCCATCTATTTCCCATGAAGTTAACATCTACTTATTTTCAGCTTTTACAATCAGTCTATGGGAAAGTTTAGAACTCTTGGTTACATTTACAGGAGAGAATATCAGAGTAAAAGTGGCAGATGAAAGGACATAAAAGTAACGTAGAAAAGGTAAAGGAAAAATAGGAGTAAAACTATCACTTTGTATAATAGAAAGTCAAGAATTATTTCTAAGAGTTAAGAGGATAGTAGAGATTTAAGCACATTGTCAAATTAAGGAAAGGACAGAAAAGTATTTTATAAATATAATATGTGGGTGGATAGAAGAAATGTGTATATCATATGGGGGAGTGAACAGTTATTCTCTAAACTAGATCAAACAAGAAGCACAGTTTATATGAAAACCTTGGGAAGAAAAATATGAGAAGTTAAATAACTGGCTTTAGGGAACGAGTTTGGATGGAAGAGAGGTCGGGACCCTTATCAGTACTTACAAACCTCTACATTCCTTTGATAAGGGTATATCTCTATGTTAAAAAGTAAAAATTAGTAGACAATCACCAAGAAAACAACCACCTTAGATAAATTATATAAAGAACAAATGTGAATTTTATAACTTTTCTAACAGAAATCTTAAAAAGACTGTTATTGAATGATGTAGTTGAAATTTAGCCGGTGTTTTCCACCTATTTCTTTTAACTTAGATGTTAACTTTAAAATAACACTTTTATTTTAAAATTTTATTGAGCTTTTCATACAGTACTTCACAAACAATTTTTTTAATATAGATGTTTGTAAAATGAAAACAAGGCAACAATTTACTGAAGCAACTGCTTCAGTAAATTCAACAACATGACTAAAAATATTTTTTAACTTAGAGATATAATTTTAGTTATATAAGAAACAATGACTGTAAAGGCCAAAGTGGTATGCTCTGAGAAGGCCAGTGAGAATGAAAATCAACAGTCTAAGAGGGAGGAACTGGTTTTAGCAGGAGGAGGGAAAGTGGAGTATCTCTACTGAATTAGAATAAGGGAAGAACAGTATAAATGGAGATGTAGTTAGATTTGAATTTCCATTCATAGGAAAATAAACTTGACACTTAAATAGTTTTGTAAAGCAGTGGGTAGAGAAGGAGGCTGTCCAGTTTGAGAAAAGACAAGATTCCAAAAACTTTGGGGAGAGTTACAAATTAACCATCCACATCAAATTACTAGGATTGAAGGACAATGTTGAAGCTGGTGATCATGCATGCTTGATGAGTGTAACTTTCTAGTAGCTTTCAGGTTCCAAAGCAGTCACAAATTAAGTGTATACTGAGTTCACTGGGAGTGGCATTTTGACAAACAAGAGCAACAGAATCAGAAAGGCAAATGAGTTTAAATATCAGCAAACAAATTACACTAATCATTCTAGAAATGCTTGACAATGGAAAGTAGAAGGTAAAGTTAAGTGCTACACTTAGGCCATGAAATAAAAGAAATGCAAGAGTGCTGATCATAAGTACTGAGCTTTTAAATCACTAGTGAAGGTGGAATCAATTTTTAGATTCTGACTTCACATGTGCTTCTCTTCTTTGTGAAAGTCAATGTAATGTTTAGGGTTGTTGTGTGAAAAGAAGGCAGAGCAGCCTAAACAACCTCAGGTCTTATCCAAATGCATGGTATTATTACATCAGTTCAGTTCAGTCGCTCGGTCGTGTCTGACTCTTTGTGACCCCATGAACCGCAGCACACCAGACCTCCCTGTTCATCACCAACTCCCGGAGTTCACCCAAATCCATGTCCACCGAGTCGGTGATGCCATCCAATCATCTCATCCTCTGTTGTCCCCTTCTCCTCATGCCCTTAATCTTTCCAAGCATTGGTCTTTTCAAATGAGTGAGTTCTCCGCATCAGGTGGCCAAAGTATTGGAGTTTCAACTTCAACATCAGTCCTTTGAATGAACACCTAGAACTGATCTCCTTTAGGATGGACTGGTTGGATCTCCTTGCAGTACAAGGGACTCTGAAGGGTCTTCTCCAACACCACAGTTCAAAAGCATCAATTCTTCAGTGCTCAGCTTTCTTTATAGTCCAACTCTCATAATCCATACATGACTACTGGAAAAACCATAGCCTTGACTAGACGTACCTTTGTTGGCAAAGTAATGTCTCTGCTTTCTTTTTTTAATATAAATTTATTTATTTTAATTGGAGGTTAATTACTTTACAATATTGTATTGGTTTTGCCATACATCAACATGTAACTGCCACAGGTATACACATGATGGAGAAATATACCATGTTCATGGGTCAGAAGAATTAATATAGTGAAAATGAGTATATTATGCAAAGCAATTTATAGATTCAATGCAATCCCTATCAAGCTACCAGCGGTATTTTTCACAGAGCTAGAACAAATAATTTCACAATTTGTATGGAAATACAAAAAACCTCGAATAGCCAAAGCAATCTTGAGAAAGAAGAATGGAACTGGAGGAATCAACCTGCCTGACTTCAGGCTCTCTGCTTTTTAATATGCTATCTAGGTTGGTCATAACTTTCCTTCCAAGGAGTAAGCGTCTTTTAATTCATGGCTGCAATCACCATCTGTAGTGATTTTGGAGCCCCCAAAATAAAGTCTGACAGTTTCCACTGTTTCCCCATCTATTTGCCATGAAATGATGGGACCGGATGCCATGATCTTAGTTTTCTGAATGTTGAGCTTTAAGCCAACTTTTTCATTCTCCTCTTTCACTTTCATCAAGAGACGCCTTAGTTCTTCTTCACTTTCAGCCATAAGGGTTGTGTCATCTGTATATCTGAGGTTATTTATATTTCTCCCAGAAATCTTGATTCCAGCTTGTGCTTCTTCCAGCCCAGCGTTTCTAATGATGTACTCTACATACAAGTTAAATAAGCAGGGTGACAATATACAGCCTTGACGTACTCCTTTTCCTATTTGGAACCAGTCTGTTGTTCCATGTCCAGTTCTAACTGTTGCTTCCTGACCTGCATGCAGGTTTCTCTAGAGGCAGGTCAGGTGGTCTGGTATTCCCATCACTTTCAGAATTTTCCACAGTTTATTGTGATCCACACAGTCAAAGGCTTTGACATAGTCAATAAACCAGAAATAGATTTTTTTTGGAACTCTCTTGCTTTTTTGATGATCCAGTAGATGCTGGCAATTTGATCTCTGGTTCCTCTGCCTTTTATAAAACCAGCTTGAACATCTGGAAGTTCGCGGTTCACGTATTGCTGAAGCCTGGCTTGGAGAATTTTGAGCATTACTTTACTAGTACGTGCTGTTGCTGCTGCTGCTAAGTTGTTTCAGTTGTGTCTGACTCTATGCGACCCCATAAATGGAAGCCCACCAGTCTCCGCTGTCCATGGGATTTTCCAGGCAAGAGTACTGGAGTGGAGTGCCATTGCCTTCTCCATTACTAGCATGTGAGATGAGTGCAGTTGTGCAGTAGTTTGAGTATTCTTTGGCATTGCCTTTCTTTGGGATTGGAATGAAAACTGACCTTTTCCAGTCCATTGGCCACTGCTGAGTTTTCCGAATTTGCTGACATATTGAGTGCAGCACTTTCACAGCATTATGTTTTAGGAGTTTGCATAAATTGGTGTAAATGGAATTAGTTATTATCTAGTCAGCAAAATGTTAAAATTTTCAAACAAAGATATGCCAAATTCTTGAGAAATTCATGAGAAAATACTCAAAACTTTATGAAAATGGCTTATAGAGAATCACTTCATTTGTAACCTACCAACTAGGTAAGTTTTTAAAATGCACGTCTTTTCTCCTTCATTTTTTTCACCCTATAGACATTCTTATATAATTTTGAGGTTGGCACACTATACACACAATCAGAGCTTTAACTGTAGTGGTGGAATACACAGTGATGACTCTTCAATCTCTTTATCCAGCCCAGTTCTTTCTTGTGCATATTAGGGTTAAATTTCAGTAAACGTACCACATATTTCCACATAGATGTCCTATAAACATCTCATTATTCCTTTATCCGTCTTTTCATGAAAAGAATCATGACCCATCCGATGAACTAGGTGAAAGCGTCCTCCTACTCCAGAGCCCCATGTTTAATTAATCATCACATTCTGACAATTCTACCTTGTTGGTATCCCAGGCATGTTTGCTACCCTTTAGTGTTATTACCGCAGCTTTCATTCTGTCCCTTCTCACTTCTTTGCTGCTTAGTTTCAGTAGCCTCTAAATTGGTCTCCCAATTTTCCTTCTTATTTCTCATCTGGCAATCCACTTGAGTACTACTGCCTGGAAAATTCCATGGACAGAGGAGCCTGGTAGGCTACAGTCCATGGGGTCGCAAAGAGTCAGACACGACTGAGCGACTTCACTTTCATTTTCCTCCATGCTGTTACCTAGCAGTGTGACCTTTTGCATTTCACTGCATCTCTTTAAAATTGGCTTCCTCATCTCTGAAATAGATACTGCATTTATACATTCTACCTGATAGAATCATAGGATTATTGCTAATAAATACATATATTATATATAAACTCTGGTTATACTGGTCATACTTCACTGCAGCATATACTCTAAACTAAGCATATAAAGACTACCATTGAAACAGATTATTTTTTAAGCTTCACAATCCATCAGAATTCTCAAGCTCACTTCTTAATAATATCCTTATAGGGTTTTTATTGCATGACAGAGCAAGCCACATATCATATATCAACTATAATATAGCACTTTACTTCTTTAATGCAATGCGTAGCTGTAAATGTCTATAACGACAAATGAAGTATTTAAATTTGAAGATATCTTGGATATATGGCAATACCTATAAATATAGAATCATCATTTCTGCCTGAATTGCACTTTAAAAAGTTCCAACTGCTTCTATTATTGAAAAAGTAATAATAACAATTATAACTATACCATGAAGTATTAAAAGCTGAACATTCAATTTGAAGGTGGCTAAAGTGAAAAAGTGATGAAAAATGAACCTTGTAAAATGCTTTCAATTTATACACATATGCTATATAGAGGCCCTAAAGAGCAAAGAAAAGAACTGTGGAGTTTTTATTACAGTTCATCTTTTCAGAATCCCTTTCCCTTTCTGGCACTAGGGTAGTGCTATGGTTAATAGTTCTCATCTATTCATCATCCCTTTCCCATGTAAGAAAATGTACTCTAATATATCCAAATCTTAGACTAAATGTGTAGGGTTTCTAAATATTACAAATGCCTTTTTGTTTTATTTGGGCTAGGTTTAAGAGTTTAGAAGACCACTAATACATTTTTAAAAGTGTTTTTATATAGAAGTTCAGTTGACTCACAATATTGTGTTAATTTCAGATATACAGCATAGTGATTCACTATTTTTGCAGATGATACTCAATTTTTCACATTTGAAGTAGCTAACCATTAAATCCAGGTCAGGCAACTTACCATCATTACGCAGAGTCAGTGGTGTTGGAGGACTAAGTACTCGAGCATTCGTCACTGTGTTTTTCACCAGGCAAATATAGCTGCCAACATCTGATGTTTGGACTTTAGAAATATAAAGGTTGCCTGTCTCCTGGGAAATGAACCGCCGGCTGTCTTCGGCCACAAAGGAAGGGAACTCATTAAATACCCAGCTATAGATGATTTCTGAAAATATACAAAATTTAATGGTTGAAAGATAGATTATTTTATTAACAGTTACACTCAAAGTCTTTATTAAGTGTTAGATATGTTGCAAGGTCATACATATGTGATTCAGATATCTATATCATTTTGTATTTATGTTCAAAGAACTATAGCTCTTTATTATTAAATGAAGATCTGAAATATTTTATTTCTTAAATATTTCTTAAAGTCTTTATTAATTCATCCATGCACTCATTCACGCAATTCTAATGTGTGTTGAATGTGTTTTAGATGACTGGCACTATGATATGATAAGACTGAAATTAAAAAGATGAGAGAGAGAGTCTCCTATTCTCAAAGATCAGTCTAATGAGAGAGATCTACCCAAACCTATGAAAAACTACGTGGAATAGAGAAAGGGAGGTGTGCATTGTATTGAAAGGAAGATGAGGAAAAAGGAAGTTAAGCCACAAGTCAATCAGCAAAAACTTCTTCAGCTGAGATGCCTGACCTACATTCATTTACTAATTTTTTTCACCAAATACTAGTTGAGGATTATGGTAGGCCAAGAATGCACCAATTAGGGGGAAAAAATGTCTGTGTTCTCATGGAGCTTTCATTATAGTGGAAAGAGCAAGAATATAGATCCAAAATAAGTGTCAAGTGGTATTAAGTGCTGGGAAGAAAGCTAAAGCACAAATACAGACCTGGAGAATGACAGGGGTGAAAAAGACATGTGAATTTATATTTTAAAATTCTGACTCCTGGGTAGAGATGAGACCATGTGAGGACAAAGCAGGGACCAGGGGAAGGGGAAGCAGGAAGAAAAATGTCCGCTAGCCTTAGTGGCTATTTTCAAAACAGACATGAAATATGTAAATGATTTGCACTAGAATGGTGCTTAGTGGTAGGGACAGTAGTGGTAAAGTGGTGAGAAGTGATTGGTTCCAGTAAAAATATGATGTTAGAGCTGAGTGGAATTGATGATGGCTTGATTATGAAATGTGAGAAGGCAAAAACGATTAGTCAAGGAGTAAGATTTTGAGCCACCACTGCAGTTCTAAGTTACTGGAGTGAAAAATCCAAGGAAGGGAATTAGAGGTTAGAGATACTGGAAATAAATCCAAATGACTAAACACAGGTTAACATGGTGTGTATGTTGTGTTAAGGAACTTGCGCTCTACCCTGGATGTTTTCTAGCAGAGCTGACATAAATATGTACATCTGTAGGTATGGGGAAAGAACAAACTAGTCATAATGATGCAGTCGGGCTCTCTCACACCACAGCCTCTCGCTCTTGCCCCACGTTTTGTGAATAACAATTATGTAACAGCTGAGATCACTTAGAGCACTGCTCATGCACGTCATGAGGTACTTGCTTGGCCACAGGCTACAGCCATACACCTGTAGGAATTTCAGCATGAAAGCCCTGGCTGCTGCTGCACTGGGGCTATACTTATGTTAGGGTTTCATTATGGCCATATTATGGTCATTTCTGGCTGCTGCTACAGCTGCTGCATTAGCCAGGAAAGAGGCTGTGTTATGGCTGCCGTGCCATCCAGGAGAGAATAAATGTGTCTGCAGTTCCTATGGCTCCTCACGTCTTCTTTCAGCCTCTTAGCTTGCCCCTTGGGTTCAGTGATCAATTTGAACAGCAAGACAATTGACATCACAAACAGGAAGAGTGATACAATTGGTAAAGTTTGCAGGATACCCAGCAGGTAGAGGAGCCCGAGGCTCCAACAGGTGGAGGAAGCCAGTGGCCACCTTATAGCATCCTCTCAGCGTGGATTCTGCTGGAAGACTGGGAGGCAGTGGACAGTTCACTGAATAGCACTGAAAAGGCATTACAGGCAGTGAATTCCTGTTTGCTGAACAAGGCAGCATGGACTGCTGCTGGCACCATCAGGTGGACTTTCCTGACTGCCCTGAAGGTGAATATGGATCATACACTATGCAGTGCTGCACCAGTGCACAATGTGCAGAGATGTCTGGAAGAACTAGAGCAATATATATTGACGTTAGGGCCTTGTGGCCCTAAACACATGGCCTTGAAGAACCCAGCATCTCTGACAGTGAGGCAGGAAGTGACAGGATGATGAACATTATGAGATTAAGGATAACGATGATGGATGTTGTGAAACTCAGGATACCTGCTTGGCAGCGAGGCCTGTTGTACAGCAGAAAGTGAAACATGAGCAGTCTATGACCTGGGTGGACATCCTCAAGGGGCCCCCAATGTGACCGAGCTCACAACATATCAATCATGTACTCAGGTGGAGTTGGTTGATGTGGGTAAGCAGTTTTGGAAAAAGCATGGGCAGGGCACGGGGGGCCCATTAGCAGCATGGCTTTTGTGGCTTTGGGACACAGGGGTGGACAGTATCATATGTGTTACAGATGAAATAGAATTGGTCCAGTTCAGTTCAGTTGCTTAGTCATGTCTGACTCTTTGAGACCCCATGGACTGCAGCACTCCAGGCCTCCCTTTCTATCACCAATTCCCAGAGCTTAGTCAAACTCATGTCCATTTAGTTGGTGATGCCATCCAACCATCTCATCCTCTGTTATCCCCTTCTCCTCCTGCCCTCAATCTTTCCCAGCATCAGGGTCTTTTCCAATGAGTCAGTTCTTCACATCAGGTAGCCAAAGTATTGGAGTTTCAGCTTCAGCATCAGTCCTTTCAATGACTATTCAGGACTGACTTCCTTTAGGATGGACTGGTTGGATGTCTTTGCTGTCCAAGGGACTCTCAAGAGTCTTCTCCAACACCACAGTTCAAAAGCATCAATTCTTCAGTGCTCAGCTTTCTTTATAGTCCAACTCTCACATGAAGACATGATTACTGGAGAAACCATAGCTTTGACTAGATGGACCTTTGTTGTCAAAGTAATGTTTCTGGTTTTTACTATGCTGTCTAGGTTGATCATCACTTTTCTTCCAAGGAGCAAGTGTCTTTTAATTTCATGGCTGCAGTCATCATCTGCAGTGATTTTGGAGAGTTGGCATCTATAACCATTTACCCTTCATTGAGAAAAAGCTTGCAGAATGCTAGACTACTCATGCAAGGAAGGCCTAACCAAACGCATGCCTTCATGGAATGGATTAAGGCTGCCTCCCACATTATATCGTCAAACGTGGGAGAGCTCCTGGATACTGTGAGTAAATGGCATATCTATACCAAGCTGATCCAAATACTGAGAGAACTGGGCACGAAGCATTGATATTTAACCTAAATACCTGAGGCCCAAATTGACAAGCGTTTTACTGGCAGCATTCAATATGCCATTTTGAACGATGCCCCATCTACTGCTTTTGAATCCAGGACTGCTATTCTTGTGACTTATGTGTGGTGCCCCATCTATGAGGTGACCCTGATAGTGGCTAGCTTGGGAGAAACAGAGGGACAGCAGGAGGCAAAGGGGATTAGAAGTGTGAAGACCCTGAAGGGGGCCTGAGCTGGTAAAGGCCCACTCCTGGTGATGAGAATGCAAATGTGGGCCGATTTGTTGGCAGCGGGAATTGACAAATAATACTGATACACAGCCCAGTGCTCTGCTCCCAGAGCTCTGGAGGCAACTGAAACCAGAGCAGCAGTTTACCAAGTTTGGGAAGCATCCACAGCAAGAGGTGCAGGTGGTTCAGTTAAAAGATTACGTGGCGCCCAAGAATGTTCTTTTGGATGATGACCTTTTCCACTTTGAATAGGGCTCAGACCAAGGTGCCCTCCTGAAGACTCAGGGACCAGAGACCACATGTAGAACTTGTAATTCACTGGTCATTAGCTAAGGTACAGAGAGTAATGGCCCCGGTTGACACCAGTGCTGAATGCAACCTTGTTTACATCTAGCCAGAGGCTGTGTCCTTTGGAAATTGGAAGGCTCCCTATGTGAAAGGCTTTGTCTTATAAAGTATGATGTAGGTTTATGCTGTGTTCTATAATGTAGATTTAGAGCAGTGAACTGTAAAGGCCATGCCCTGTGATGTGCTACTAACTTCTCATTCTCCTGCGGGTTTAGAACAGTGTGAAAGCATTTGGAATGATGTTGTCCCCTGTGAATGCCAAAATTCCCCTCCTTGAAGGGGTGGGCCTGGCGCCTGTAGGGGGTTTTTGCAGGTCCTTAATAAAAAAGCCTGAAGGGGTGGAGTTGACCTTGTGGAGGCTTTCCTGCAATTTTACAAGGACAACCGGTGGACTAGATTTGGCCAAAGAAGATAAAGGCACTCCACATGTAGTGGGTGGTTCTTCTAGTCCCATGAGGGCAAGGACTACAACATGAGTTCCAGGTGATACCTGGCACTGGGTTTTGCTGTGTGTTGGGGATGTAACCGTTTGTTGTTGTAGCATCTACTGCTGTTGCAAGATGTACATTCAAGGGTCAGTGTTACTCACCAAGGGACCATCACAAGAGATTGATTGAATGTGGATTGTGAGGTGAGAGACCCTGAAGAGGTGGAGTTTAGGGAAAGAGCAAATTAGCCAAGATGGCATGGTCAGCCTCTCTTGCCACATGGCCTCTCGCTCTTGCCCCATGTTTGGTGAATAATGATTATGCAATATCTGAGATCATGGTATCCAGTCCCATCACTTCAAGCCAAATAGATGGGGAAACAATGGAACTAGTGAGAGACTTTATTTCCTTGGGCTCCAAAAACACTGCAGATGGTGACTGCAATCATGAAATTAAAAGATGTTTGCTTCTTGGAAGAAATTATGACAAACCTAGACAGCATATTAAAAAGCAGAGACATTACTTTACCAAAAAATGGTGAATATAGTTAAAGCTATGGCTTTTCCAGTAGTCATGTATGGGTATAAGCTGAGCTCCTAAGAATTGATGCTTTTGAACTGTGGTGTTGGAGAAGACTCTTGAGAGTCCCTTGGACTGCAAGGAGATTCAACCAGTCCATCCTAAAGAGAATCAGTCCTGAAGATTCATTGGAAGGACTGAAGCTGAAGTGGAATCTCCAATACTTTGACCACCTGATGTGAAGAACTGACTCATTGGAAAAGACCCTGATGCTAGAAAAGACTGAGGCAGGAGGAGAAGGTGATGACAGAGGATGAGATGGTTGGATGGCATCACCAACTCGATGGACATGAGTCTGAGCAAGCTCCGGAAGTTGGTGGTGAACAGTGAGGCCTGGAGTGCTGCAGCCCATGGGGTTGCAAAGAGTTGGACACAACTGAGTGACTGAACTGAACTGAGCTGAACGGCTGAGCTCATTTACAGCACTGTGCATGCTTGTCATGAAGTCCTTGCTTGGTCACAGGCTCCTTAGTGTGGTACACCTGTAGGAATTTCACCATGAAAGCCCTGGCTGCTGTTGCACTCGGAGAAGGTGATGGCAGCCCACTCTGGTACTCTTGCCTGGAAAATCCCATGGACGGAGGAGCCTGGTAGGCTGCAGTCCATGGGGTTGCAAAGAGTCGGACATGACTGTGTGACTTCCCTTTCACTTTTCACTTTCATGCATTGGAGAAGGAAATGGCAACCCACTCCAGTGTTCTTGCCTGGAGAATCCCAGGGATGGGGGAGCCTGGTGGGCTGCCATCTATGGGGTCACACAGAGTTGGACACGACTGAAGTGACTTAGCAGCAGCAGCAGCTGCTGCACTAGGGCTACAGTGGGGCGACATCATGGTTATATTATATTGTGGCTTCATTATGGCTATACTATGGTTATGTTATGGCTGCTGCTACAGCTGCTACATCAGCCAGGAGAGAGTCTGTGTTATGGCTGCCATGCCAGCCAGGAGAGGATAAATGTGTCTGCAGTTCCTACAGCTCCTCAAATCTTCTTTTAGCATCGTAGCTTGTGCCTTGCCTACCCTAGGTTCAGAGAACAGAGAGACAGTGTGAACAGCAAGACAATTGCCATCATGAACAGGAACAGTGATACAGTTTTGGTGATTCTTCAAAGGCTGAATTTAAGAAAGCCCAAGGTTGCTGAAGGGAGCGAGAGAATATTGCATACTAAAGGTAAGAGCTGAAGAAATCTGAATCAGAACCTAATCCTAACAACAAGAAGAAGGATATTGGGATATTAGCCCAATAAATACATAGGAGGAGCTTCCCTGGTGACTCAGACAATAACAAATTCTCCTGAGATGCAGGAGACTTGGGTTTGATCCCTGGGTCAGGAAGCTCCCCTGGAGAAGGGAATGCCTACTCACTCCAGTATTCTTGCTTGGAGAATTCCATGGCCAAAGGAGACTGGTGGGCTATATCTCATGTAGCTACAAAGGCTACACTTTCAAGACAAATAAAGAGACAGATAGCTCAGGAACACTTTCATATCTCCCTTGAATGGCTGGGAGGAGGATGGCATGTGAAGTTCAGGATTAAATAAAAATGAGGTCAAAACAGTTTAAGGAGAAAGATCATTGGTTCACTTTCAAGATATTTTGAGTTTGAGGCAAATCCACATAAGCAGTTCCAGCAGTTGGTAAACACGTGTGTGAAGTTCATGAGAGTAAATCTGGTTGGAAGTTGTTGGTATCTTGGTGTAATTGAATCAGGTAAGTAGATGAGAATAAATATGGTGAGAAGATAGTTCTCTGGAAAACACAACATCTAAATAAAAGAAAGAAAACAAAAAATGTTCAGAAGGGGAGAGGGAAGGAACCATTGAAAAAATTCAAGGGGAATAAAGAGGTACCACTTCACACCAGTTAGAATGGCTGCGATCCAGAAGTCTGCAAGCAATAAATGCTGGAGAGGGTGTGGAGAAAAGGGAACCCTTTTACATTGCTGGTGGGAATGCATACTAGTACAGCCACTATGGAGAACAGTGTGGAGATTCCTTTAAAAATTGCAAATAGAATTGCCTTATGACCCAGCAATCCCACTGCTGGGCATACACACCGAGGAAACCAGAATAGAAAGAGACACATGTACCCCAATGTTCATCGCAGCACTGTTCATAATAGCCAGAACATGGAAACAACCTAGATGTCCATCAGCAGATGAATGGATAAGCAAGCTGTGGTACATATACACAATGGAGTATTACTCAGCCATTAAAAAAAATACATTTGAATCAGTTCTAAGGAGATGGATGGAACTGGAGCCGATTATACAGAGTGAAGTAAGCCAGAAAGAAAAACACCAATACAGTATACTAACGCATATATATGGAATTTAGAAAGAT
>SJYQ01003258.1:126520-148849 GCA_006410935.1 Redunca redunca
TATATATATATATATATATATATATATACACACACACATATCTTTCCTTTGTGGCTCAGATGGTAAAGAATCCACTTGTGAAACAGAAGACCTGGGTTCAATCCCTGGGTGGGAAGATTTCCTGAAGGAAAGCATGGCAACCCACCCAGAATTCTTGCTTGGAGAATTCCCATGGAAAGAGGAGCTTGATGGGTGGTCAAGAGATGGTCGAAAGTCAGACACGACTGAGCAACTAAGCACAGCATCAGTTCAGTTCAGTTCAGTCGCTCACTCGTGTCCGACTCTTTGAGACCCCATGAATCACAGCACACCAGGCCTCCCTGTCCATCACCATCTCCCGGAGTTCACTCAGACTCACGTCCATCGAGTCAGTGATGCCATCCAGCCATTTCATCCTCTGTCGTCCCCTTCTCCTCCTGCCCCCAATCCCTCCCAGCATCATAGTCTTTTCCAGTGAGTCAACTCTTCGCATGAGGTGGCCAAAGTACTGGAGTTTCAGCTTCAGCATCATTCCTTCCAAAGAAATCCCAGGGCTGATCTCCTTTAGAATGGACTGGTTGGATCTCCTTGCAGTCCAAGGGACTCTCAAGAGTCTTCTCCAACACCACAGTTCAAAAGCATCAATTCTTTGGTGCTCAGCTTTCTTCACAGTCCAACTCTCACATCCATCCATGACCACAGGAAAAACCATAGCCTTGACTAGACGGACCTTAGTCAGCAAAGTAATGTCTCTGCTTTTCAATATACTATCTAGATTGGTCATAACTTTTCTCCCAAGGAGTAAGCATCTTTTAATTTCATGGTTGCAGTCACCATCTGCAGTGATTTTGGAGCCTGTAAAAATAAAGTCTTACACTGTTTCCACTGTTTCCCCATCTATTTTCCATGAAGTGATGGGACTGGATGCTATGATCTTTGTTTTCTGAATGTTGAGCTTTAAGCCAACTTTTTTGCTCTCCACTTTTACTTTCATCAAGAGGCTTTTTAATTCTGCTTCACTTTCTGCCATAAGGGTGTTGTCATCTGCATATCTGAGGTAATTGATATTTCTCCCGGCAATCTTGATTCCAGTTTGTGCTTCTTCCAGCCCAGTGTTTCTCATGATGTACTCTGCATACAAGTTAAATAAGCAGGGTGACAATATACAGCCTTGACGTACTCCTTTTCCTATTTGGAACCAGTCTGTTGTTCCATGTCCAGTTCTAACTGTCGCTTCCTGACCTGCATATGGGATTCTCAAGAGGCAGGTCAGGTGGTCTTGTATTCCCATTTCTTTCAGAATTTTCCACAGTTTATTGTGATCCACACAGTCAAAGTCTTTGGCATGGTCAATAGCACAAGGCAATTGAATGGCCACTATTCTGAGCCTAATACTCATATTAAATATGAATGTTAGACATTCAGAGACATGTGGCTGCTATATACTATGAAAATAAATGGTTCAAATGGCAAAAATATGTTGGCTTTTCCTGAGTCAATTATTTTTTTCATATTTCTCTTATTCTCTTTTAAATTTGCCTAGAAGTTTTGCAGACTTTTATTTCCTAAACTGGCTATTCTTTGGTTGATTCCTATATTGCCTCAATCTTTAACATGTTTTATAATCTCTGGATAAAAAAGGAGTTTACTTTTTAAAAGCCAAACTTATTCAGACTTCTTTGTTGAAAATTAATTACTTGGATATATTCTGAGTATTCTCTACAAGCCTGGGCTCTGTGATGCATCTGTCTCCATAAGCCTTTGTTCCTAGTTTGTTGGTTAATTAATGATTCTCATGATTGTCTAATGATATTTTCTAAAATCACAAGACTACTATTAATTAAAATAAAAATATAGCTAGAATAAAAATACTATGATTTTCTTGGGACCCAGGATTAATCAATATTGCAGTCTTAGAAATAGGAAAACTGTATGTCTATAAGGTTTACTGTAAATTTTAAGAATGCAAAGCAGTTGGATTGATAAATTTACTCAGAAACCACTAATTTAGGAGTTGACTGTTAAAGATGAAAAAATGAGGAATTCTGATTTATAAGGAATCATCTAAAGAAACTGAAGTGAAGTGAAGTCGCTCAGTCATGTCTGACTCTTTGCGATCCCATGGACTGTAGCCTACCGGGCTCCTCCATCCATGGGATTTTCCAGGCAAGAATACTGGAGTGTGTTGCCATTTTCTTCTCCAGGGGAACTTCCCAACCCAGGGATAGAACCCAGGTCTCCCGCATTGTAGGCAGACGCTTTACCGTCTAAGAAACTGACTGCATGCAAATTTCTTAAATTAAAATCACAAAACATCAGGATACATCACATCAGAGACTGGGTAAAGCGGGAAGATAGACTTTTTAAAAATAAATGCTGATACTTATTCCTTATTCTTAGTGAAAGGAAATGCTTACACCACCAGTGATACTAGTATGAATCCTGTCACATATGTGTTAGTTGTTTAGTGTCCAACTCTTTTTGCAACCCCGTGGATTGTAGCCCACCAGCTTCCTCTGCCCATGGAATTCTCTAGGCAGGAATACTGGAGTGAGTAGCCATTCTCTTCTCCAGGTGATCTTCTGACTCACGAATCAAACCCCAGTCTCCTGCATTGCAGGCAGATTCTTTACATCTGAGCCACCAGGGAAGTCCTGTCATGGTAGAGTGAAATGAGATGTGTACTAAGAACCTAGCTTCCTAATCCAGTTGAGACCTCTGTGCAAGAACTGAGCCAGCCACATGAGGCTCAACTCAGTGAGTACATGCATTGGCATAAGGTAATGTGACACTGGACAAAAACAAGGACTTCATATCAATGCAAAGCTATGTGGTCTTCAGCTAATTACCTGACTTTTTCAGTTCTGTTTATCCATCTGTAAAATAATCGAGATAACACCTAGTTCTTAGGGTTTGAGGGAAATGTTTACAAAAACGTTAATATAATTTCATGAGTATATTAAGTGTTCATACATTTTCATTATCATCTAAACTCCTAACATGAGTATATATGTAAATATATATGCCTATATATTTATGTACATGTATATAATTTTTGCTATGTGTACCATATTTGCCTAATCAATCTAGCAGTCACCAAAAGCCCCATAAAACATTGCTTCTTACACATATGCGTAAAAGAGTGCTTTGACTGTGCATGTCAGTAACATATATACATGCTTATTCTTGTTCCATTTTATCATACAACATATAGGTTATGCAGTATTAAAGTATCTGCACCTTTTATACTATTTTTTTGCTTCATAATATTCCCAACTGACATCAAATTAGAGTTTAGGAGTATTTTTTTCTATAGTGATGGGACACGCTTACCAATAGATCTTAAGTCTCTTGTACAAGACTCTTTCATGGAATTTTAAACTTACTATTGTCTGTCCTGCTCTTATGCCTCAACAACCTTTTTCTTATAACACTCAATATTATCTGCCACTCTTCACAATCACCAATACTTCATCTTAGAGTGATTCTCATATCGATATGTTTCTTACAACGTCATTTCCCTGAACTAGAATATATTCCCACCTTCCTTCTGCCCAATCACATGTCTATACACAAAGCAAGCACAGTTGCTGTTTTCTTGAAGAAACCATCAGGAGTCACTTTTAACTCTTCTTTTCTGAAATATTATGGCCATATCACTAACTTGTATCCTAATTTGCTTGAAATAGTATTATATACACCATTTACAGCATTTTCCCTCATAGGATTATTAATGCTCTCGTTTCGCTTTCAAAAATGTTTCTGTATTAAATATATTTTATGGTCTCCCAAATCCCTATTCATCATAAACAAAAGCTCCTCTTGTATTGGGACTGACTACGTTCTCTCATCGTCCTCTGTTCTATGTGGCTATATCAGCTTCCCCTCTTGGATTATATATACAACATAGAGCAGGGGTTGTGTCATATGCTTTCCGAACAAACATGGCATCAATTAAATTAATTAAAAGTTAAAGATAAAGTTACTCAATTTATATTTAAAGACTTTAAAAAGGATGTCATGTTTTCATTCAAGATAGTTGGGGATATCTTGAGTGGCACCAGAGTGTTCTTGCATGTCATTTCTCCAGCTGTCTAAAATAGTGTCCAACTCACCACAGTGTCCAGGGAACAGTCTATAAATCCTTTTCTGATGATGAACGCACTCTTTTGTCATTTCATCATAAGTAAAATAAGATGCTTTCTTACATTCTTTCTTCAACCCTTGGTAATAGAATTTTATAAATCTTTTAAGACTATGTGATTTTGACCCTGGATATTGCTTTAACTGTAACACTGTCTTTCCTTTCTTCAATTCACCCAAGCCTCCCTTCCAGTGCTGGATCTTTGCTGTGGAATGACAGCAACACATTGATTTTATTAACTCTCTAATGAAGTCTTTAGATAGAATTGCCACAATTTTAAAGCACAGCATGATAGCTATTCTTTACAAATGGACAAGCACTATCCTACACCAATATTTCTATAAATGGCACATCAGGGCAAAAATGAAAATGCATATGTGGAAGGTGACCAAGGAGATATCATAATGTTGAATAGTATGTTGAATGTTGAATGTTGTAATAGCATGCCTAAATGAATATTTATGATTAAATAGTGTCATAGTATCTTTGTGAGAACACTAGGGTGCTGGTCTCTATGGGCCCATTTCACTTTTAATAACTTTGAAATACCATACTCATTTTTGCTCATCTCCTTTGTTTTTCTTTTCAAATTTTATTTTTGTCAAATAGCAGTTCATTATTCAGTACTTTTTTTTGTTTGTTTCTGGGCATGAATCCTCTCCAGTAATACTGATACTTTGAGGATCTATAAACTCATGAGTGGACTTCCCTGGTTACTCAGACAATAAAATCATCTTCCTGCAATACAGGAGACTGGGGATCAATCCCTGGGTCAGGAAGATCCCCTGGAGGAGGGCATGGCAAACCACTCCAGTATTCTTGCCTGGAGAATCCCATGGACAGAGAAGCTACAGTTCATGGCATCACAAAGAGTCAGACATGACTGAGCGACTAACACTAATTCTAAACTAAAGAGCACAAATTGTATAAATGCATTACTTATGTAAAATATTTTCTTGATGGGATTAGTTTCCTTTTATCTAGATGGAGGCTTTGCATCTCAGTACTATTGGCATTTGAGGCCAGACAATTTCTATGAGAGACACTCTGGTGCATTGTAGGATGCTAATATGCATACTAATAAGCTAGTAAGTAGGAGGCTAATAAGCCTTTCCCTGGCCTCTATCCACTAGATGCCAACAGCATCTTATCCCTCCCCTTGCCCATACTCATTCCAGCTATGACAGTCAAAAATGTCTCTAGGCATTGCCTAGTGCCTCATTGTGGGAAATCATTCCTGTTTGTGAACCATTGTTCTCGGTTAATCTGCAAATGAGTTATTCTGATTAACCAATTATTTGAGTTATTAGGTAATAACTATAATTCTTTTTATTCATTTTATAAGTAATAAATGAAAGCTAGCTCTTTCAATTTCATTTTTCTTCTTATTTTTAAGGGTGAAGTACTATACCTCCTTCATGATTTTAAGTCTATCACGTACATATATAAAATAGGTAAACAGTGGAGTGTGCTGAACTAAATTAGAATTAAGTATCAATCATATCCATAGCACAGAACCTAAGAAACATTGTTTACTTTTAGTGAATGAATTAAAATACATTAAAAATGATACTATTACAGGCTATTTTTCCCCATTAATTGTCAAAATAATGGGAAAAAAGTCAAAGACTGGATTGATACCATGACACAATATGGACACTATCAGCTTGTCATTTTTCTTTTCCTTATATAAAAGGTATAAGGATGTAGAAGGAAGTTCAGTTTCATGAGGAGTCCAGTTGTTTTATTCTGCATAAATAATTCACCTTACAAGTATACAGACTTGGAAATTGTGTGTGAAATCTGAAACAATGTATCTAATTTACTACTTTTTACTCAGTCATTTGACCTCATTTTTCCCCACACTTAAAAAATAATGAGATATGTATTTACAGAACTTACTTTATTGTATTAAAATGAAGTCAATATAAATTAATCCAAGATAATGGAAACAAAATGCAAATTTATGGTAGAAATAATACAAAATGAGGAAACCAGTTTGCATGAATATTTAAAGCACATGGAATCTATGCTAAACAGAAAAGAAAGGAATAGATTTCTTATATTGTTAGAGAAATTTACAGATTATTAAATTACTGTTTTAAGGCATTTTATTGGCATGACATAAGGTTCCATATTTGTTTCATTTTTGAATATAGAAATTACTGTAGAAAACCTGGAAGTCTGGTAAAGCAGTTCAATTGAAAGCAGTCTACTCATGGCAAAGCTACACAAATGTCTGTGTTGACCAGGGGTAATAAAGCTTAAGAAGTCAGGATCTAGCCTGAGTCAAATACAGTACACACTAACTCAGAGACAAGACAGGTTTTCTTTCTTTTTTTTTTTTTCTTTCAGTTAGATTTCTAGTGTTTGATTGCTTAAGCCTTTCCTTCATCACTTATTCTTTCTGTAACCTTGGGCAAGTTACTCAGTGTTCCTCAGTCTTTATTATCCTCTTTTGAGGTATGCATTGCTTCCTATTATTTTGTAAAGATTAAATAGAAGTAACAGCAAGTACATAGTTTCATGCTTGGTGCCTAGAAAACATTTACTATATGAAGTTATGTTATTACTTCAGAATGTCTTTTAGCTAAAGAAGATTTTTTGAGATAGGGCAAATCTATATAAAGGCCAAAGCTTCCAAGGTTATCCTAACTCAGTCGACGTTGAATTACTAGCCTACTGTTTCCCATCTGGCTTGGCCTATCATTCAGGGATGTTAAAGCATCCTTCATTCCCAGTCATACGTCTTGATTCCCCAAAGATATACAAGATCGTGTTGTTCTAAAGAATGAAATTTATTTCTTAAATGTCACATAGTGTTTTTGTACTTATAAATATATTAAAAAAGTGAAGTTGCTCAGTCGTGTCCAACTCTTTGCGACCCCATGGACACCAGACTCCTCTGTCCATGGGATTTTCCAGGCAAGAGTACTGGAGTGGGTTGCCGTTTCCTTCTCCAGGGAACTTCCCAACCCAGGGATCGAACCCAGGTCTCCCACATTGTAAACAGATGCTTTCTGTCTGAGCCACCACTTGATCTTAGCCAAAAGGCCAATAAATACATTAAGCAGTTACTATGTGCCAGACATTTTGCTAACCATTCTCTATCATTTGTAATACATAATATGATTACCTGTTTTATAGACTTGAAATTGAGGATAGATAAGATTAGGGGTTTTTATTTGTTTTTGTATAAAAGAGAATAAAACGTAGAGTTGCAACCAGAATTTTAGGATGTAATTGAAACTATGAAAACTTCCCTAACATAGGGAGCCTCTTGGCCTATGCTATATCGATTTTGGAAGCTCTAGAAACATAGAAACTATATTAGTACAAATCACAACCCCTCTTCCATAAAATCATCCAAAATATAAGTTCATCGTTGATTTCTTTTCAATACCATTCTTATAAAAAGGAGACAATATTTATTTTAAAAGATTACCCACTCCATTGTTCTTGCCTGGAGAATCCCAGGGATGGTGGAGCCTGGTGGGCAAGTGTCTATGGGGTCGCACAGAGTTGGACATGACTGAAGCGACTAAGCAGCAGCAGCAGCAGAGACAGATTGCATGATACAAGCTTACCCCAAAATGAAAGTAAAATTCTGTATTTTTTACATTTTATTTTTTNTTTACTACTGCCTGTTTCAATTTCTTGATTAAAGACAATCTATTAGTTAAACTTCAAGCTGAAGCACTATAACATTTAGGAGTGTCAATTTACATTGGAAAAGCAGTGCTGATATTATATTTTCCCATCTTCCTGAACTGTTTGTCAAACTTCAGAGTGCAGCTGCACACAGGCTTAGAAAGAGCTCATTTCCTAAGGGGAAAAAGCAGTTCCCAAGTACGTTTAAAAAAATAGGCTATAGTTTTTCCTTGCCCTTCCCCCTTATGTCTTTCTCTTGTGTCCAATAGAGAGCCACTGAAATGGCACCCAGATTGATCCTTGTTGACATGACCTGGACCACAGCGCGGGAACACACATCCCTGAAGCTAAGCCCTGCCACTGTCTGCTGTTCCGCCTGCGTCGGTATTGTGTTAATTGGGCGAGGTCAGCCAGTTCTCTCTCTCTCTCCAGACTTTCATTTTCCCCGAGGAGAAGAACCATTCTAATGAATGATCCACCATGTCTAAGGGCACTCATTTTCGACGCTTGTTAGCTTAATGCTTCTTTGCGATATGTTAAGAACGGCATAAGAGAAACCATTTATATTACTAACCTCCAGACCAGCTTTGCAGAACAATCTTGGGACTTCAGCTCTTAGCAGCTGACTTGCCCTCTCCCCAGTCATACACAGGCATATTCTAATTAGAGTCACACTCCTTACTCTATTTTTATGGGTCTAAGGGAATTCTCCTTAACAAGATGTTAAAACAGTTTTAAAAAGGCTATCCTAAATACACAGATAAATTTAGAGATATCATAGAATTTTTAGCTAGAAGTCTCTTTTTCCTTTTTATCATCAATAAAATAATAATATAAACACTTATAGGTATTGTATTAATTTGATTAATCCATAATCTTACCTTTTGGCCTTGTATGCAGTGAGGAGTCAATAAATATTATTTTCTTTTGCTTGTTTTTAATGAAGGAATAGTTTTCTACATTTGTCTAACATGTGCTTAATGTTTAAGTAGAACCTCACACCTAAGATCTCTACATTTAAGACAACGGACTTCTACCCCAGCCTTCTATCCTAACACATCTCATTTTATTTACATGATGGGACAACAATGACAGTGGCATTTGAGATTTTACCTTCTTCATTTCCTTAGTCACATCTGGCTGCTTGATCCATAGAGACTCGTATTCTCCATATGACCTGACCCTCACTGGGATGCCAGCTAACCAGTGGGCTAGAGAGAGATAAGGCTGTACGACTGGATATTGCTTGGACTTTTTAATAAGGTTCACATATAACCCTTTCACTGTTAAAGGAGAGTGGATTTCTTCTCATCTAGTCCAATAATGTTACTTGCAGTTAAGCACCTAACAGCAGGCAGTGTCCTTTTGAAGAAAGGGAAAAGAAAAGGTGAAGGCATTCAAAAGACTAATTAGATAATGCTTGCCTAGTTCCTATTACTCTCTGGAGGAAAAAAAAAAAGAAAAGAAAAGGAATCTATATATAGTCTTAGAACTTTACTAAACTGAAACTAACTAGACGTTTGCTTAGGCAACACACTAATTGTATTTTAAGTGAATCAGCCAATGGGCAGGAGAATGTTTATTTCCTCACCCCCTGCTACTTCTCATCCTTGACAAAGATTTTTTTTTTTAACCTCTCAAATGTCTTCAACAGGAGGTAAAAATAATGACTGTCCCTCTGAACCCTGAAGGGAGGCTGGAGCTGTGAAGTTGGAGCCCTTCTACTTTGTAAAGTATCTTTCTTGAAATGGGTTTGGTGGAGGAATAGGAATCTTTATTCCTGTTAGAAGGACAAAATGAAACTAGAGAAAGGCAGTCAGAACACATGTGAGGGAAAGGCAATGAATGCCCTTTGCAAAACTAGGAGAGAACTGGATTCCAGCCAGGCAGGATAAAAGAGGGGCCAGGGAACACAGCCGTTCTTTCCGCTCTACACACGACCTCTGCAACCGTGGACTAGCAAAGTCCAACAGTTTGAAGTTCAGAGGTTTGGCAAAGAGTAATACTAAACAGAACTCAAGGGGACTAAGGAGAGAGCTCCACAACTAGTGCAGGGATAACTAGATGAAGGTAGTTTACATTGTGGCACTATGTTTGGAGAGCGTTTTGACAATACTTATCAGCCACTTTACTGCTAATTCTTTCTCAAGGAAATTGCATCTTTTGCAAGTTAGTACAAAGAAATAATTCAGAATATGAGAGGGTATCTATAAGTGTTCATGGCAAGGCTATTTATAGCAAAAATAAAAGTTTTTAAAATGTTCAGATGTCAACTATAAGGGTAGAGGTTATATAAATTAAATTATTTTTCTAGAATACTGTGTGGCCATTAAAATACAACTGTAGATTAGACATGCAATATATTTCCCATATACTGCTTATTAAAAATGTAATCTCGAATGTCCTAAGGTATGTATTGTATATATGAACTAACTTCTGTTCATTTAGAATGTTACTGCTATGTACTATCTTTGAAAGAACTGAGACTATAGTCATCCAAATCATCTTCTGCAGAGTTTGATTTCCTTGTGGAACCCTGACTGAAAAAGGCTAGCTTTAATATACTACTTCCAAGTCACATTTTTTTATAAGAATCTGAAGGATATCAAGAAGTTAGTGATTTGTTAATTTCCTTATTTATAAAACAAATATAAAAAAACTGATGTAGATGTAAACATGTGAAAGTTGCTCAGTCATGTCCAGCTCTTTGCAACTCCATGGACTGTAGCCTACCAGATGCTTCTGTCCATGTAATACTTCAGGCAAGAATACTGGAGTGAATAGTCATTCCTTCTCCAAGGAATCTTCACAACCTAAGGATCAAATCAAAGTCTTCCACATTGCAGGTGGATTCTCAAATATACATATTTATAAAGATGAAGATGGGTTGGAGATGTAGTTTTCCCTTCTTGATATTATGACTTTTGCAACATAAACATATATGTTTCATGATTGACAAACTTTATATTATTTATCCTTAGTTTATTTTTCAATTTCATCATAGATTATTATCAGTTTTGCTTGAACCATTGGTTTGTCTGCTTCTTTGAACAAAATGGAGATAGGGAAGAAAGTGATAATAATAATTTAGATAATGTTTATATGGGACAAATATAAATTCTGATAGGTTTTGTCATGTATACATGGTCCGTGCATATACATTGGGATATCTACCAGTTATCTGTTGGTATTTAAACTGAGAAATATGTCAATTAATATGTGCAGGTAGTTAAAATTTCAAATGATTCTGTCTGGCCACTCATAGATATAGCTAAAACTTCTGTGTTAAGAAAATAATTCTTCAAATGAAAGAAAGAAAAAAAATACAGCTGTTAGTTGTTTAATTATTTCAATGGCATCAGCATTAGCATCTTCTATTTTTTAATAGAAATGAAAAGAGATCTTAACACTGAAAGAAAATGTGCATGTTATAAAGACTCCATATTTACAGAAATATGTATGTTATAACACTACCATATTTACAGATAAGCATGATTTCACTGTCATAAACCAGACACCCAGGAGTGTGAAGTCGAGTGGGCCTTAGGAAGCATCACTACAAACAAAGCTAATGCAGGTGACGGAATTCCAGTTGAGCTATTTCAAATCGTAAAAGATGATGCTGTGAAAGTGATGCACTAAATATGCCAACAAATTTGGAAAACTCAGCAGTGGCCACAGGACTGGAAAAGGTCAGTTTTCATTCCAATCCCAAAGAAAGGCAATGCCAAAGAATGCTCAAACTACTGCACAATTGCACTCGTCTCACATGCTAACTATGTAATGTTCAAAATTTTCCAAGCGAGGTTACAACAGTACATGAACCGTGAACTTCCAGATGTTTAAGCTGGATTTTAAAAAGGCAGAGGAACCAGAGATCAAACTGCCAATATCCGCTGGATCATGGAAAAAGCAAGAGAGTTCCAGAAACACATCTATTTCTGCTTTATTGACTATGCCAAAGCCTTTGACGGTGTGGATCACAATAAACTGTGGAAAATTCTGAAAGAGATGGGAACACCAGACCACCTGACCTGCCTCTTGAGAAATCTGTATGCAGGCCAGGAAGCAACAGTTTAGAACTGGACATGGAACAACAGACTGGTTCCAAATAGGAAAAGGAGTATGTCAAGGCTGTATATTGTCACCCTGCTTATTTAACTTCTATGCAGAGTATATCATGAGAAATGCTGGACTGGAAGAAACACAAGCTGGAATCAAGATTGCCGGGAGAAATATCAATAAACTCAGATATGCAGATGACACCTCCCTTATGGCAGACAGTGAAGAGGAACTAAAAAGCCTCTTGATGAAGGTGAAAGAGGAAAGTGAAAAAGTTGGCTTAAAGCTCAACATTCAGAAAACAAAGATCATGGCATCCAGTCCCATCACTTCATGGGAAATAGATGCGGAAACAGTGGAAACACTGTCAGACTTTATTTCTGGGGGCTCCAAAATCACTGTGGATGGTGATTGCAGCCATGAAATTAAAAGACACTTGCTCCTTAGAAGAAAAGTTATGACCAACCTAGACAGCATATTCAAAACCAGAGACATTACTTAGTTGACCTAAGGTCCGTCTAGTCAAGGCTGTGGTTTTTCCTGTGGTCATGTATGGATGGATGTGAGAGTTGGACTGTGAAGAAGGCTGAGCACCGAAGAATTGATGCTTTTGAACTGTGGTGTTGGAGAAGACTCTTGAGAGTCCCTTGGACTGCAAGGAGATCCAACCAGTCCCTTCTGANCTGAAGGAGATCAGCCCTGGGATTTCTTTGGAAGGAATGATGCTGAAGCTGAAACTCCAGTACTTTGGCCACCTCATGTGAAGAGTTGACTCATTGGAAAAGACTCTGATGCTGGGAGGGATTGGAGGCAGGAGGAGAAGAGGATGCCAAAGGATGAGATGGCTGGATGGCATCACCGACTTGATGGACGTGACTCTGAATGAACTCCAGGAGTTGGTGATGGACAGGCCTGGCGTGCTGCAATTCATGGGGTCTCAAAGAGTCGGACATAACTGAGTGACTGAACTGAACTGAACTGAGGGTTAGTTCTCTGGTAGTCTAGGGTCTTGGAGTCACTGCACCCTCCCCAGTGGCTCAGGGCTTGATGTCAAGTTTTGTGTTGTCCTATATATTCTTTTCTGCTGGTCAGGTACTCCTGTCCACTCACAGCTTGTGTTCTGCATGCACTTCTGTGTCTGAAGGTATATTCCTAATGTATCTGTGGAGAGATGTACTCCACGTCCACCTACTCCTCCACCATCTTGTTCACTATAACTGATTTTTAACACAGTTCTTTCTCTCTTGATGTGTTCTCTCTGTTCTCTCTTTGCCTCAGTGAACTCTCCTGGAGGATGGGCAAGTCAGAATGGCATCAGGCTTCTGGGCCTTAGAAGCCAGTGGACTCAGACTGGGGCCCCACAGTAGTACCTCACAGGTTGGTGTTGCTACCCTGGGAGCTTGTGAGCATTGGTTCTGATAGGAGTGAGAATTGAAGCCTGCACCACCATTCATTCTTAATAGCCCACAATCATCAACTGATGGATGGATAAACACATTGTGGTACATTGAGGTAATGGAATACTATTCAGCAATCAACAAGAACTAGCTGCTGGCTCAGTAACATGTATAGATACAAAAATCATTATACTAAGTGAAAGCAGCCAGGCTTATAGACTATGTATTGCATGATTTCTTTTAAAAGAATTTCTGGAGAAGACAACATTTAAGGACAAAAAGCAGATTACTGGATGCCAACAATGGGAGTTGTGGGAGAAAAGTGATTGAGAAGAGGCACTAGAGAGATTTCTCTGATTGTGTATTAGTTGCTTAGTCATGTCCAACTCTTTGACACCCCATGGGACTGTGGCCTGATAGGCTCCTCTGTCCATGGAATTCTTCAGGTTAAGAATATTGGAGTGGGTTGCCATTTCCTTCTCTAGGTGATCTTCCCATCCCAGGGATTGAACCTGGGTCTCCTGAATTGAAAGGAGATTCATTACAGTCTGAGCCACCAGGGAAGCCCCTGGTGGGGACCTTTCTCAGAGAACTTTCTGTGGTTAATGGAAATGTCTTATGTCATGATTATGATTGTGCTTCCATGACTTAAAAAACAAAAACAAAACCAAAAATCTCATGGAATTATACACTTAAAAATGCTAATGTTAAAAAGATGTTGATGTTCTTTATATGTTAATTATAATTCAATAAGCTAATTTAAAATAATCCATATATATATATAAGCTGCTGCTAAGTTGCTTCAGTCGTGTCCGACTCTGTGCGACCCCATAGACGGCAGCCCACCAGGCTGCCTCATCCCTGGGATTCTCCAGGCAAGAACACTGGAGTGGGTTGCCATTTCCTTCTCCAGTGCGTGAAAGCGAAAAGTGAAAGAGAAGTCGCTCAGTCATGTCCGACTCTTCGAGACCCCATGGACTGCAACCTACCAGGCTCCTCCATCCATGGGATTTTCCAGGCAAGAGTACTGGAGTGGGGTGCCGTTGCCTTCTCCNCCCATGGGCTGCAACCTACCAGGCTCCTCCATCCATGGGATTTTCCAGGCAAGAGTACTGGAGTGGGGTGCCGTTGCCTTCTCCGAATATATATATAAGTGATATAAAATAAAGAGAAATATACTAATGACTAAAACATTAGTTTTACAATTTAGAGCATTATTTAAATTCCTAAATGAAGATAACATTTTCTACTTATTTCTATTCATCTACAGTAANTGTGTGATTAAACAACTATATCACTACATTTAGTTTCTTGAAAATAAAATAATTTAAAAAGTATCATTTATCTTTTGAAAAATACAGAAATGAACAATTTAAGATGGATTTGTTGAACTAGCCTTATAAATTGTTTTAATAAGATTAATTAGTAGTATCCGTTGAGCAGCTGACATTCAGGACTGTGTTAGCAGATGTATATAAGGTACAAAGATGCAAGGACCATCTACATTAAGTAGCAAAGTTAAAATATCAGAAATGACTCTTATGCAGTAGAATATGTAATAAGAATTAGACAAGAGAAGGAAACTTGTTTATAGGGACTTAGGAAATAAGACAAGGGAGTGGGAACAGAGAAGGATGCATCCTTTCTTACTTAGTTGGCCAGAAGAAGATAAAGTGAGGGGTGTATATGATCCACAAAGGTAAAAACATTTACTTGTTGTTTTTCAGTCAGTAGGTCATGTCTGACTCTGTGACCCCATGGACTGCAGCGTTCTAGGCTTCACTATTCTTCAAAAATATTTACTGTGTGGCCACTAATTGAAAAAGTCTGCTGACCTTTGATCAGGGAGAATTAAAGTTTGATAATATAATGCTTAGTTAAGTAAGCTAAATGCAATGTAAGTAGGAAAATTTCTCAAAGTAGGAAGTAAAAAAAACTGGACTATGGAATTGTTGAGTCTATTATTTTCTGTGATATTCAATTTTCATTTTAAAGTGAGCAACTGATATTCACTTTCCTTGGCTTTTCTTTCTTGAGTTAATGTGGTTGTTATCTGTTTCTCTCAAAGATCATACTATTTAATTACTTAAGAAGTTTAGAAAAACTAATACCAATATCTTATAAAATTTTATATTAGATCAGAGCTCTTTTTATTCCCATTTTTCAAGGGTTGAAACTGAGGCTAGCATAAGTTTTATTTTTTATTTTTTGTAAATTAATCTATTTATTTTAATTGGAGGCTAATTATTTTACAATATTGTAGTTGTTTTTACCACATATTGACGTGAATCAGCCATGGTGTACATGTGTCCCCCATCCTGAATCCCCCTTCCACCTCCCTCCCCACCCCATCCCTCAGGGTTGTCCCAATGCACTGGCCCTGAGTGCCCTGTCTCATGAATTGAACCTGGATAAGTCTTATTCCTCTAAAAACAACATTTTAGTAATGGTATAGTCAAGATCCACACTCAACTACATGACTCCAGGTTGTGTGTGTTTCTTTTTATCATTTTCATTGCTGAATGAGAGTCAATGGGGAGATATTTTTTCTTTGGTATATCAAAGCATATGAAGGGAAAGAAGTAATAAGAATTTTGGAAAATATGATGGCTTTTAATTTAGAAGCTCAGCAATTCAATCTAACTTGGCTGCATTTTACCACATTATTTTGACATGTTCAACTGCCTTGCCCACATCAGATGAAAGTGGTGATTTTTATCAGCACAACTTGAAAACACTAGTTATTTCAAGCAACATAATAATCAGAGAACTGAGCATCTGACTCACTGTTTCCTGCCCTATTCTGTGTGGAATAGCTCATAAAGAGGGGGAAAATTGGATAATTTTAAAGGAGCTGGAAGTATTTGGTGAAATATAATTAAACAATCAAAAATAATGAATTAAACTTGAGTAATTATATATAAAAATTCCAAATATATATGAGAAAAAGCAGGTCACTGCAATGTCCTAAATCTTTTCCTACTCTGTCTAAATATTTTCAAACAAGCTTCATGTTGAGGTGCTTGCTTGGTGATATTTAGCTTTCTATGTAGATATTTTATCAGATAGAGTCAAAAAAATACTCCAAAACACATTGAATTTTCCTTTCCAGTGACATCTAGAGAACACACTACAACAGCGTGAACGATAAAAACATGTATTTTTAAAACTGAGTTGTAAAGATTTTAAAGGAATGTCAAAATGTATTTTTTGATAAGTGCCAAGTTCAGAAACTATCAAGCAGCCAGTTAAATCTGCTATTACAAATGTTTCTCTGCTAAATGGTAGTCTTGATGGAAAGGAGTTTGGGGGGAAATGGATACATGCATAGGTATGGCTGAATCTCTTCACTGCTCACCTGAAACTAGCACACCAGTGTTCATCAACTATACTCCAAGACAAAATAAAAGGTTTAATTAAAAAATGTTTCTCTTATTAGCAGAGTTTGAGTCTGAATAGTCTTCTTCTGTATAATTCAAGGGTATATAAATTATATTTTATTATTTATTTTACATAGGAAAGCATACATAATAAAAGAAAATACATGAGTCCTTTATTTCTCTATTTCATTCAATATGCTTCCATTGTCACTTATCTTGTCTGGATTCTAAATAATTGTTGAGATACAAACTTGACCATTCAATTATTCTGTTTGGTAAAAATATGAAATTTTCTACATTTGTGCTATTTGCTTTCATATATTGTTTCTAAGTGAAGCTGCCCAGTCATGTCCGACTCTTTGCAACCCCATGGACTGTAACCTACCAGGCTCCTCCATCCATGGGATTTTCCAGGCAAGAATACTGATTTTAACAGTACTGAGTATTCACCTCACTTAACAATTTGGTCAAGTTGGGAAAAAATCATTGAGAAAACTACTGGTTCATTTACATTGGTGTAACAAACAGGTTGATCCATGGCCATGTATGCACAAAATATAATTTTTCAATAAAATTCAGAATAAAGCTGTGGAAAGCACATATGATATAATTAGAAAGACTCTGGGCTTGGGATGACACAGGGCTGAATCTCTGTCAAGTTGTTTATTAGATATGAACTTTAGGGAAATTTCTCTATGAGTTTCAACATTTCCATTTCTAAAATTAAGGTTTCAATACTAAACATAGAAACATAAAGAAGGAATAAAATATTGTATAGAAAATGTAAAACATTGGTTTCTTTCCTTCTCTTTATCCTAATGACATAACTGGCCTTCATCAGAACTTGACAATGGAGTTCCCTATGTTCAAATAATGTAAGTCAGTTTCCCTTGATTACAAAAATTTAAGGGAAGAAAAATCACATGACAATAATGACATTAATTCACCACTTTGAAAATTAGTCATAATTCTATACTCTTCCATTTTTAGCACTAAAAATCTACCTTTGTCCATCTTGACAATCTCTTTTTTGCCAGTTATTTACAACAAATATACAGCATTCATATATTGCAAAGTGAAACTGCAAATCTTGCAAAAGTTATAGATTTCATAAAGTTAACAAAGGCAAATTTGGAAAATGGCTTCAATAATTACAGCATAGCTACTAACAAAAGAAGAAATGATGAGGTGCCCAGAAAATCTACAAGAATGTGGACATTACATGATTGAACATATAGTGATCTGAAACTGAATATTAATATAGGCCTTGGGGAGATTGCCGAATTCCTCAAATATTTTGCAGACAATTACATTTTGTGATCTTGGTAGGTACAAATGTAATAGAGCATGGGGTATCATGCTATCCTACTATTTTGCAGGGAAAAAAAGATACAAAAAATCGTTTTGAGTAATTTCTTTTTTCTCAGAGTTGCACTTACTACAGAATTTTTAATTTATGAGATTCAGATTTATAGTCATTTGAAAGAATAAATATAAACCAAAATATTATGTTTTCAACTCTGCAAAATTTTGTTCCTATTTTATATAGAGTTGCTTTAAAGGAGTGATTTCTAATACCAACTATTCTAAGATGAAGAGCTCCCCAGAATAGGATTCAAAATAAATATATAAAATCTGTTACTTTTCTGTACACTAGTAATGAACTAGGAGAAAAATAATTAATAAAACTATCCATTTACAATTTCATTAAAATGAATAAAATACCTAGTAATAAGGTTTCTCAGATGGTAAAGAACCTGTGTACAATACAGGAGACCTGACTTTGACACCAGGATCAGGAAGATTCCCTGGGCATGGGATAGCTACTCACTCCATTATTCTTGCCTGGAGAATTCCATGACAGAGGAAACTGGTGGGCTATAGTCCATGAGGTCACAAAGAGTTAGATATAACTCAGTGACTAACACACAAATAATAAAACAAGATGAAAGATCTACACAATCGAAAACTATAAGGCACTGATGAAAAAAATTGGAGAAGACACAAAGAAATGGAAAGATATTCTGCATTCATAAATTGGAAAGTTAGTATTGTTAAAAAAAACCCATAATATCCAAGGAAACCCATATATTCAAAGAAATCCCTCTCAAAACTCGAATGACATTTTTCACAGAAATAGAACAAACAAACCTAAAATTTGTATGAAATCACAGAAGACCCTTATGGCAGAAAGTAAAGAAGAACTAAAGAGCCTCTTGATGAGGGTGAAAGAGGAGAGTGAAAACTTTAGCTTGCAATACAACATCAAAAAAAACTAAGATCATGGCATCTGGGTCCATCACTTCATGGCAAATAGATGGGGAAACAATGTAAACAGTGGCAGACTTTGCTTTCTTGGGCCCCAAATCACTGCAGATGGTGACTGCAGCCATGAAATTAAAAGATACTTGCTCCTTGGAAGAAAAGCTATGACAAACTTAGACAGCATATTAAAAAGCAGACACATTATTTTGCCAACAGAGGTCTGTATAATCAAAGCTATGGTTTTTCCAGTTGTCATATATGGATGTGCCAGTTGGACCATAAAGAAAGCTGAGAGCCAAATAATTGATGCTTTTGAACTGTGGTGTTGAAGAAGATGAAAGTCCCTTGGACTGCAAGGAGATCAAACAAGTCAACCCCAAAGGAAATAAATCCTGAATATTCATTGGAAGGACTGATGGTGAACCTCCAATACTTCGACCACCTGATGCGAAGAGCTGGCTCATTAGAAAAGACCCTGATGCTGGGAAAGATTGAAGGTAGGAGGAGAAAGGAATGACAGAGAAAGAGATGGTTGGATGGCATCACTGACTCAATGGACTAGGTTTGTTCAAACTCCGGGAGATGGTGAAAGACAGGGAAGCTCGTTGTGCTGAAGTCCATGGGGTAGCAAAGAGACATGACTGAGGGCCTGAACAACAACAAGGTTTAATTTAACAAGACAGTAGCAAGTGTCAAAGTCAGGCTGGGAGTCCTGGGTGTCTGAGTCCAAATTGTAGGTGAATGACTCTGATACAGTTTAGCTCTTGGAAAGAGGAGACTACCTAGTGTTCCTTATCACCCTGTTAAATGGTCACCTACTTGTATTCTCTTGATTTGTTTACACATACAGCATCTGGTTCCATAGTGACTTTGCGGCTGGTATATGTTCATCTTCAACTAGTTCAGGTCAAACTATCTCTGTTGTCGTTGTTCAGTCACCAGGTCGTGTCTGACTCTTTGTGACCCCATGGACAGCAGCGTGCCAGGCCTCCCTGTCCACCACAGTCTTCTGGAGTTTGCCCAAATTCATGTCCATTGAATTGGTGATGCCATCCAACCATCTCATCTTATCATAATTCTTTTATTTCCTTAGTACTAAATGTCTTTGCTGAAGTTTTATAGCTCAGACACAAGTTCTAAAGGCCTCCTTTTCTTGGTCCTAATTAAAACTTCACAGAAGAGAAATCACAGTGCTAGAGGAAATTCAGGGAATAGCATCTGGAATAAAACCGTGTCCTTTAGTCATGCAGCATCCTTTGCTGTTTGAGTACTTTTCTGAAATGGATAAAGTATGTATTAGGGAGTTTACAATGAGAGTGTTAAAGGGACAATGAACTGCGTTTTGCTCCTATGTTACTTGTATGCCAGGTCTTAAGCATTGCTATAACTTACTAATTTATAAATTCAGACTATATTCTATGATGGTTCAAAGCATATATGCAGAAATAAAATGTTAGTCTGTAAATCATTATGTAATACCATTCATCCAGTTTTCTTGGCTATAAAAAACCAAGTATTATATTTTATTCTCCTTCACTTTAAGACTCAGTTTACACTTTGAGACTGTGTTACCCATGAGTTCCATGGAGGCCCCATAATTCTGTGATTGGAAGAGGAACAATAGGGGGATGGATTGGTTTGGAGAGCATGTTTGGGGGAACTGGACCTGTTTCTATGGTTTTCAATTTTTAGAGAGACAGATATATCAGACTGGGCATTTATTTTGCCTGGGACTCAGTCACACATAATTTTACCAGATCACCAAGCCAAACAATACTAGGTTAGTAAAGTTAGGATAAGCTAAGGGTCCAGACAGTATAATAAAGAAAATGATAACATTTGTTGGAAATAAATATTAATTATTGTTTTTTATTTGGATGCAGGTGGCTTTATGTACTCTGATGTTTCTTTTACTTTAAATCAACTTTGTTGGGACTCGGCTTGCATCTTCTAAGGTCTTTTCACACCTGTCTCAGGATCTACCAGGTTTCCCAGGAGGTACTAGTGGTGAAGAACCTGCCTGACAATGCAGGAGACATAAGAGATGTGGGTTCGATCTCTGGGCTGGGAAGATCCCTGGAGGAGGACACAGCAACCCAATCCAGTATTCTTGCCTGGAGAATCCCAGGGATAGAGGAGACTGGTAGGCTACAGTTCATAGGATCACAAAGAGTCTGACATGACTGAAGCAACTTAGTACGCATGTACTATATCTTTTGAGGATATAAGCATCTCTCTTTTACAGGCATTGAGCCTCTGGTGTTCCAGGGCATATAGAAGATGCATTAAACTTTGATTATTCTAGCTTTTGCATGTTTAAAACTACAACAATGCAATTTTTAAATAGTCAATAAATCTTTTTCATCCAAACAGTTAATTCTTACAAACATTTGGAGTTAAAAAATGTGAATTGGGGAGCCAGGACATGGAAGCAACCTAGATGTCCATCAGCAGATGAATGGATAAGAAAGCTGTGGTACATATACACAATGGAGTATTACTCAGCCATTAAAAAGAATACATTTGAATCAGTTCTAATGAGGTGGATGAAACTGGAGCCAATTATACAGAGTGAAGTAAGCCAGAAAGAAAACACCAATACAGTATACTAACACATATATATGGAATTTAGAAAGATGGTAACAATAACCCTGTATGCGAGACAGCAAAAGAGACACAGATGTATAGAACAGTTTTTTGGACTCTGTGGGAGAGGGAGAGGGTGGGATGATTTGGGAGAATGGCATCGAAACATGCATAATATCATATAAGAAACGAATCACCAGTGTAGGTTTGATGCAGGATACAGGATGCTTGGGGCTGGTGCACTGGGATGACCCAGAGAGATGGTATAGGGAGGGAGGTGGGAGGGGGGTTCAGGATTGGGAACATGTGTACAACCATGTCAGATTTATGTTGATGTATGGAAAAACAAATACAGTATTGTAAAGTAAAATAAAGTTAAAAAAATGTGAATTGTAGGTATTTTTAGTTTCAGTGTGATCAGTTGCAATTTGTGCTACATAAATGCACAAATCCTGTCAGTAATTCAAAGTTATTTAAACCGGTTGGTATCATAGAAACAGAACAGCTGTTTTCTGCTTGTTATATTGGGTTTTTTACCCCTCATGATGTTTACTATACAAAGAGAAATCATGCTGTTCACACTGTGAACACTCTTGCTGAGAGCTCCCAATCTCATAATCAATCCTGAGACAACTATACTGATTATGCTTAAAATTATAGTCTCCTGCCCAGACCCCTTTCCTAGACTTCAGACTTATATATGCAGTTTTCTGTACTATCTACAGGTACATAATTCTTCACATATCCATGACTCAACTAAACGTATTCTGTTCTAAACCAATTTTATATCTTAGCCATAAAACTAAGTTCTTTTTCTTCCTCAAATTCTGTTTTATTAGTGAATGAATGATTGAATCAGTTAATC
>SJYQ01003258.1:150167-173673 GCA_006410935.1 Redunca redunca
ATAGGAGGAGCCTGATAAAAAGTTTTTAAAAGCCTATGAAACTCTCATTAGAATCAGCACATTTATTCAGTTATTAAACATGCATTTAATGAATACTTACTCTTCTACTTTTTCATATTTACAAGTGTCAGGTACTGCACTAAGTATCAGAGATACAAATATGAGGTAGAAGGTTTTGCACCATTAAGGAACATAACATCTACTAGGGGAAATTAAAATATTAGGAAATGTTTACTTCCAACAGTTTACTTCATTTACATTTTTGATAAAATAAAATAATAAACCAATTATGATTTAAAAGGTGGTAGTAAGGAAATGGCAACCCACTCCAGTATTCTTGCCTGGAGAATCCCAGGGACAGGAGCCTGGTGGGCTGCTGTCTATGGGATTGCACGGAGTCAGACACGACTAAGGTGACTTAGCAGCAGCAGCAGTAAAATAAGAGTGGGGAACAAAAAAGAATCAAGTATCAGTTAACTAGGTATGCTGTGATGACCATTAGATTGGTCAACCATTCCATAACATTTTATGGAAAAACCTGAGTGAACATTTGGCCAACCCAAAACATAACTATTTCGACTTGACAGAAATTTGGGGTTGAGATTCTAGTATGGGTCAGGTTATTTCTTCATTTCACAGTGTACAATCTCATCCCACCAAAACAAAGGCAGTTGTTGAGGCCTTTGCTAACAGGTGCCAGGCCAGGAAAGCAATCACAAGGTCTTTCTCATTGCGTAGCCCTGGCTTATTCTTTCTACACTTGCCTTTCCTCTACAGCAAGAATTTTTTGACTTGACTTCCCCAAGACAATTTCAAAGGTGTCTTTCTGATTGATAAAGCAAAGCATTAGGATTAATACACTATTTCACAATATGATTGTGACTCAAATTAAAAAATCCAATCAGGTTACCGTTTTTATTTTAATTTTATATTTATTTTATTCTTCCATATTGATGATATGAATCATGTTCATTTATCTCTTCTTCAATTCACATCATTATAAGAGAAAGTTGAATGGTAAGAAATTTTTCTTACTACACAGCTGATCTATTTTTCTTTGTTCTTAGGATTTCTTTCTCAGTTTCTGATAGTTATGTATGGACTAAAAACCTTGGCCAATTTTATTTATTTATGGATATTATGCATGTACTCAATCAACAAATATTTTCGAGCCCCTACTCTATGCCAGTCATTGTTCTAGACATGAGGCTTAGACTGAGCAAAAACTACAAAAATTCTGCCCTCGTGGGATTTATATTCTATTTCAAGAGGACAGGGAATAAGCAAGTAAATTTCTACAATGTATGGAAAGCGATGATTATTGTGGTGAAAAAGAAAACAGAGAAAGAGGAAAGGAATTGTAGATGTTTATATCAAAAATAGGAAAATTAGAAAAATTTTCACCAAGCTTGTAAGTTTTGAAGGACGATTTGAATGTGAAGTAGTGAGACATTCAAATGGCAAGCATAAGAGGAATCAGGCATTGAAAATAGCAACTGGAATGACTTCGAGGCAAGACTATACCTAATTCCTGTGGAATATCAGAGAAACTAATATAACTATATATGAAAAAGCAAGAAAGAGAATAGTAGATAAGGTCATAGAGATTATATGTAGTCAAATGGTGAGGATTCTCCAAGTTATTTTCGGTCAGTTAGTTCAGTCACTCAGTTATGTCCGACTCTTTTTGACCGTGGATTTTAGCAAGACAGGTCTCCCTGTCCATCACCAACTCCTGGAGTTTACTCATACTCATGTCCATTGAGTTGATGATGACATTCAACCATATAATCCTCTGTCGTCACCTTCTCCTCCCACCTTCAATCTTTCCCAACATCAGGATCTTTACAAATGAGTAAGTTCTTCACATCAAGTGGCCAAAGTATTGGAGTTTCAGCTTCAGCATCAGTCCTTCCAATGAATATTCAGGACTGATTTCTTTTAGGATGGACTGGGTGGATCTCCTTGCAGTCCAAGGGGTTCTCAAGAGTCTTCTCCACCACAGTTCAAAAGCATCAATTTTTCAGCACTCAGCTTTCTTTACAGTCCAACTCTAGCATCCATACATGACTACTGGAAAAACCATACCTTTCACTAGATGGACCTTTGTTGGAAAATAATATCTCTGCTTTCTAATATTCTGTCTAGGTTGGTCATAGCTTTTCTTCCAAGGAGCAAGTGTCTTAATTTCATGGCTGCAATCACCATCTTCAGTGATTTTGGAGCCCAAAACAATGACCTGGAGTAGTAGCTATGTGGTGCTGGAGAGACTGTGAGGAAATACCGCATGTCCAAAGGCAGAGAAGCCCCAGAAATACAGTAGGCACTGGAGCAGCAGCTGTACAGTGCTGGAGTGACTTTCAGAGACACCTCATGCCAAAGGGCAAAGGAGAAGCCCCAGAAAGATGGTAGGAGGGATGACATTGCATTTAGAATCAAATCCCCATACCAGCCAGAGATGCTCAGAGGGCTCAAACAAACCTTGTGTGTACCAGGGCCCAGAGACCCCACAGAGACTGAGCCAGAACTGTGTTTGAGTGTCCCTTGTGGAGGTACGGGTCAGCAGTGGACTGCTGCAGAGGTAGTGGCTCTGAGTGCAGCAGACTTGAGTATGGCATAAGCCATACTCCTCTTGGTGGAGGTCGTCATTAACCCCACCACAGAGCAACCAGAACTTACACAGGACTGGGAAACAGACTCTTGAAGGGCACAAACAGAAATTTGTGTGCACCAGGACCCAGGAGAAAGGAGCAGTGACTTCACAAGAGACTGACCCAGACATGCCCGTGAGTGTCCAGGAGTCTCCCACGCAGGTGTGGGATGATTGTGGCCTGCTCCAGGGTTGGAGGCACTGAGTGTAACGGTTCCTGCATGGGACCTTCTGAAGGAGGTCACCATTATCTTCATTACCTCCACCATAGTTTTGGCCCCAGGTCAAATAACAAGGAGGGAACATAGCCCTGTGCATCAAGAGAAGTGAAGTGAAGTGAAGTCACTCAGTCATGTCTGACTCTTTGTGACCCTATGGACTGTAGCCTGCCAGGATCCTCTGTCCATGGGATTTTCCAGGCAAGAATACTGGAGTGGGTTGTCATTTCCTTCTGCAGAAAGTGAAGTCGCTCCGTTGTGTCTGACTCTTTGCGGCCCCATGGACTGTAGCCCACCAGGCTCCTCCGTCCATGAAATTTTCAAGGCAAGAATACTGGAGTGGGTCGCCATTTCCTTCTCCAGAGGATCTTCCCAACCCAAGGATCGAACCTGGGTCTCCTGCATCACAGGCAGATGCTTTACCCTCTAAGCCACGTAAGTCTGTCCATCAAGAGAAAATTGGATTAAAGATTTACTGAGCATGGCCCTGCCCATCAGAACAAGACCTATTTTCCCCCTCAGTCAGTCTCTCCCATCAGGAAGCTTCCATAAGCCCCTTATCCTTCTCCATGAGATGGCAGAGAGAATGAAAACCACAGTCACAGAAAACTAACCAATCTGATCACATGGACCATAGCCTTGTCTAATTCAAGCTATTGTCAGTAAGGACTTGAACACTGACTGTGAATGAGATGGTATATTAGTCTGTTTAGGGTGCCATTACAAAATGTCATAGACTGGCTGGCTTAAACAACAGTAAAAGATACTGAGGCTGGAAGTCTAAGATCAGGGTTTCAGCTTAGTTGGTTTCTGCTGAAAGGTCTCTGACTGGCAGATGGCCACATTCTCACTAAATTGTCAGATTATGGAAAGAAAGAGCAAGCTCTCTGATATCTCTTCTTATAGGGGCACTAATTCCATCAAGAGGGTCCTACCCTCAAGGTCCCTCTATACACCTAATTACTTCCCAAAGGACCCACCTCCAAATAGTGGGGCTTCATATGAACTTAAGGGTAACTCAATTCAATCTTTAGCAGACAGGAAGTTTTTGGAGTGTTTTGGACAGAGAGGTGACATGATAAAAAGTATAAGGCTATGGATTTTCCATTGGTCATGTATGGATGTGAGAGTTGGACTATAAAGAAATCTGAGTGCCAAAGAATTGATGCTTTTGAATTGTGGTGTTGGAGAAGACTCTTGAGAGTCCCTTGGACTGCAAGGAGATCCAACAAGTCCATCCTAAAGGAAATCAGTCCTGAATATTCATTGGAAGGACTGATGCTGAAGCTGAAACTCCAATACTTTGGACACCTGATGCAAAGAGCTGACTCATTGGAAAAGACCCTGATGCTGGAAAAGATTGAGGGAAGGAGGAAAAGGGGACAACAGAAGATGAGATGGCATCACCAACTCAATGGACATGGGTTTGGGTGAACTGTGGGAGTTGGTGATGGACAGGGAGGCCTGGCGTGCTACGGTTCATGTGGTCGCAAAGAGTTGGACACTACTGAGTGACTGAACTGAACTGAAGGTCACTCTTAACTACCATGTTGAGAACAGATTTTAAAAAGATAAAGTAAAAAATAATAGAGAACCATTAAAAGGCTACTGCAATAACTCAGGTAGGTGATAATTATACCTTATACTAGAGAACTGGCATGGAAGGTATGAGAAATTGTCAGATTTCAGATAAAATTTATAGTAGGACCAATAAAATTGCTGACAATTTTTATGTGAGGTGTGAAAAAAAGTAAGAAAAAATGTCTCAAACACTGATGAATTGCAAGGAATGGAATTGTCATTAATTTAGGGGGGAAAGATCTCATATTTGGGGAAGATATAACCAGGAGTTCAGTGTTACTCATGGGGAAGTTTGCAGTGCCTATTAGCCATGCAAATGTAAATGCTGAGTAGGCAGTTAGATGTACAACCAGATTCCTGATTGGAGACATACATTTGGGAGATATCAGTATTTAAAGAGTATTGTGGGGTGGAATATCAGGGAATGAGGGTATATTAAAGAAAGAAGTTCAAAACCTGACACATGAGTGGCTGTAAGATTATGAGTTTGAGGAGATGGGGCAAAATCAACACAGGGGATACAAAGTAAGGTAAGAGGAAAACTAGTGTGTGTGGAATTCTGCAAGAAAGTGTTTTATAAAAGAAGGAGTTTCCAATATGAGGACTGAAAATAACATTGTAATGTTAAAAATGTCATAAACTGAGGTATATCCGTACAATGGAATACTATTCAGTGGTATGGAATAACATACCGATAAATATGGATGCACCTTAGAAACATTAAGTGCACACACAGAGAGACTTCACATTGTATAATTTCACTAAAATCAAATTTTTAGGAAAGGTAAAAATGTAGAGACAGAAAGTAGATCAGTGATTGCATGAGGACATGGGTGGAAATGCGTGTGTGAAATAATGGAATTTCTAAACTTGGGCTTTGGTGACAGTGGCACAATTGTGTTACAATTGTACAGAAGCTCACTGAACTGTACACTTAAAGCAGGTGAGTATTCTGGGGTGGAAATTGGCTCTCAATAAATCTACTAAAAGTTAGGGAAAGAGACAGAGAAAGAGGGAAGAAAGAAAGAAAGAGATGAAAAGACAGCATCAGAGTTGAACTGGATAACGCACATACAAAGCCTCTGAAGAGTTTGCTATGGAGAGGAGCAGAAAAAAATGAGGAGGTAGCTGAAAGAGGAGAGGTTTGCTTTGTATTGTTTTCTTTTCAGATGGAGGAGGGGACAGTATGGTTGTACCCTGTTAGGAATGACCCAGAAGAAAGTAAGCAATCTCTGGTGAAAATTTAGAAGAGCAGAACAGAGAATTACTAAAGTGATTTATTTAAGTAGATAAGTAAGGATGAATTACAGTACCCAGGTTGAGGGATGGGCCTTAGAAGCAGAGCAGTACATCTATACTAAAGAAGAGAGGTTAGAATATGAAACAAATGCTAATGAGTGTGTGATTTGGTGATGAAGGCTTGTGAAAGTTATCTTCTAACTGCTTTTCTCTTCACAATGAAATGGTTAACAGCTGAAAATGAGGATGGGAGAAAAATTGAATGAAGGGAGACACATTGAAGGTTTGACAAAATTACAGTGAGAGGGCTAGGTTTTTGTTTTTTTTTTTTCCCCTTAATTTCTGGTCAGCATAAGTGTACTTGAGATTCATAGTTTGGATTTTAAATTTAGACTGCATGCACAAGTGCTAAGTCACTTCAATTATGTCTGACTCTGAAACCCTATGGACTGTAGCCCACCAGGGGATCTGTCCATGGGATTTTCTAGGCAAGAATATTGGAGTGGGTTGCCATGCCCTCTTCAAGGGGATCTGCTCAAGCCAGAGATACAAATCACATCTCTATGTCTCCTGCATTGGCAGGCAGGTTCCTTACCACTAGCACCACCTGGGAAGCCCCCAAATTTAGACTAATCTGCCTAACTATTTTTATAGTGTCATATATACATACATATGTATATACATATGTATTGGCTATACTGTACGGCTTGTGGGATCTTAGTTCCCAACTGACCAGGGATGGAACCTGTGCCCTTGGCAGTGAAAGGGTGGAATCCTAACCACAGGACCATGAGGGATTTCCCTTTATAGTCATATAAAGTTGAGTAGTTTCAGGTTGAAGAATGGGTTTACATTGGGATTAGGATTTTGTTGAGTGTTGTGAGGCAAAAGAAGGTTGAAATAATTAAGGTTGTAAGCAAGAAAAATGATAATGATTGAAGGAGAAAAATGAGACTCAAAGAAGGGGAATAAGGGCAAAAAGGAGGTGATATCAAGGATTTGCAGATTTCAATGAGGTTGAAGGGTTCCTGGAATCAAGGAAGCAGTGAGCAGAAAATGTACATATTCTCAGTCGCTCAGCCAAGTCCAACTCTTTGTGGCTCCATGGCCTGTAGCTTGCCAGGCTACTCTTGCACATGGAATTTTCCAGGCAAGAATACCGGAGAGAGGTGCCATTTCGTCTACTGGAGTAGGGTACTGTTTCCTACTCCAGGAGATCTTCCTGATCCAGGGAACAAACTTGAGTCTCCGGTGTCTTCTGCGTTGGCAGGCAGATTCTATACCACTAGTGCTACCTTAACTGGAAGTCCAGTTAAGAAACCATAGCTGCTGATAATAGCAGATGAAGTGTCTGAGAATGATTATAAACCAAGACCATTGGAATAGCAAAATGAAAAGGAGTAAGATGGGAGTGTATAAATGACAGCAATGAAGATTTGCAGAGTCTAAACTGAAATTTTAAAAACAGAGGCATTTTTTTTTTTTAAAGAAGAATAGAGAATGTGCAATGAGGAGAAAGGAGAATATGTGTTCCAATCTCACTTTGAATGGCACATAAACAATCTGGCAGAATAAACAGCCCTACCTTTAAAGAGCTGCAGTGGAAGCCATGTCTTTGTGGGATGTGCAAGTTTCGATTGGAACCAGAATATAATTGACATGCAAAGCTAGAGATATATTATAGGATTTGGCTAATCAAGGGATAAATGACCAACTTGTAAGTGTTAGTCATTGGCCTGGAAGCTGAGCTACTGTAGTTATTTCGGGTCATGCATATGTCCCCCCAAATTCTGTTATGTTAACATTGACATTTGAATAAGTCATTTCATATAACACTTCAACATATGCACCTAGTAGAATATAACCTCCTTTACAATTTTAAATTATTTAATAAGTCTAATATTTCTTATGACACATATACTGTCATACAATACAATAACAAATAAGCCAGCTTTATTCTTGTTGATCTCAAAGATCACATTTTTATTTATTTAATACATTATTCATACATATTCTTATCTTATGCTTGTCATGTATACAATTCATTATACTATTTTTTCCCATTATAAATCTTCTGTATATAGTTTTCTCTGCCAATTGGATAATGTTTATGTATAATCTTACAATTTTGCTTCTTGAATCATTCTCTCTCATTTTTTAACATATGTTTCAACAACCCTACAACATAGATTGTATTTCAGAGAAAATTTTTCTTTTTTCCCACGGGAGTCACTGTGTATTGCTAATCCCTGTAAAGTTGCTGATGAACACTTTCATTCTCTGCAGTCTGTTGCCTCCTCCCCCATCTCCTTTCCCTAGCCCCCCTCCATCTTCTCCTCCTTTTTATCCCTAACACTTATTTATCTAGTACTTCTCTTCAAACTAAATATAATAACCCAACATTAAACATAACATACTAATTTCATAGGATTCTCTTAAGCCTACTAAAATCCATTTTAAAAAAGGTAAAACACATGTAGGTAAGACTGGTTATGTTTTCTGTAAAGTTCACAAACTACTCACAAAAGGATTGGAACAACTGAATTGACATATTGGAATGAAGCTGGCATAGCTCAGAAATTATTCCTCACAGTGATTATTATCTTAGTTTCAAAGTAAAATATTTTCAAAAATATTTTCCTGTTGAAACTTAGCTTACTTTTCTTTCAATTAAAAATAAAATTAGGGTCTGATAGAGATGAGGAACTTTAAGAAAATTGATTTGAGGTCTTATTATAAAGCATGATAAGGATTATCTATGATAGAACAAAATTGGGCCCCAATACTACACTAGTAATGCAACCTAGAGACAAGTTTGGTTTTCACTCTAAACAAAAAAGAAAAATTGATTGAGGTACCAGGATCCTGAATTCTGTTTCCACTCATTAACTAAAATCTTCATAATTTCTCACATAGAAATAGACATTTGATTCTCTCTCTTTCTCTTTAATTGCTGCTGGCCTTTCTTAAATTGCATTATAGGAAAATTTTACTGAGTTGCCAAGAAGTACTCACTTCAAACTATAGAACTTAAACAAAATGGAAATAATTATCTGTGAGTTGGCAAGAGGGGAAATAATTAATCTGAGCACAGTTGACTATTTTGTTACTTCAAACCCTGAGAAATACTTACCTACTATTATAACTTTTACAAACAAGAACTCACATATGTCAATGTTTGGCAAAACCAATACAGTAATGTAAAGTAAACTAAAGTAAAAATAAAAATTATATATATAAAAAAGAAAACAACAAGGAAATCATAGCTGTATGAAACTCAAGAAATATTTCTTAACATTTTTTGTTCCAGTGTGAAAAATTACGCCATAAACAACGCAGTTTCCAGCTTATCTTCTGAAACAAGAGGCACATCGGTGTTCAGTTAACTCAACTCTGACATTCCCAACAATTTTGAAAAGTTCCTAACTCTCTCAGCTTATCACTTGCCCTGTGCTCCAGGTAGTATATTCCTCCCTGGTGGCAGGCAAAGAGAGACATCCATAACCAGGATGGTCCACACTCAGGCCATAAAACAGTCTTATCAGAGGAGCTCAGTCTCCTGTCCTGTGGCATTTAGAGAATATGGTCTTTAATTACTCACCTGGTACCCTGATACACATCAAGAAAACCACGCACATGTCACCTCAATGTTTCCCGGTCAACACCCTGTCTAAAGGAACATGCACACAGGACGAGGGGAGCAGCGACAGGAAAGGGAGACGACCTACCTGGCGAGTGAGGCGGCGGCGAGCACAGGAGGACGACCCCTTGGCCTTCCCGAACGGACACCGCGCTTCTCGTCCGGCCACTAAAGTTCCCCAGATCTGCCAACATAACACAGCGTTCAGATGCGAGGCAAGAAGGAGCTTAAAGAATTACTGCTCTTGTAACTTGTCCTTACTTTTCTATCATTATCTAAGCAAGGTTTCTTTTTCTTTGTTGAGCAGTGAGAGGAAAGTTTTAACAATAAATCTCTACCATCCAATTTTAAATATAATGCTTTTCAGACTATGCGTGCATTCCTAATTTCTATGTATAGTGCATACAAATTGCCAATGTAGGGATAAATTAAATAATAGCTTTATAACACATTGAATAATTACTGTATTTCTTTATAATAGCTTTTATATGTTAATTTTTCTACTACCAATCAAAGCCACTCATGCATATTAAGAACAGAAGTGGTTGGGGTGTCTGGTGCCCAAACTGCTTCCTAATCATCTGTCATGCTAGAAATGGTATGTAAAACCAAGCATGAATTTGCCAAATTAGAAAGACCTGTGCACTCAAGCAAAATATAATGAAGATATAAGGACCCCTTTTCTATAAATGTGAGTGAAAATGTCTTGTTACTTTCATTTTATGTAAGCCTGGGATGGTGTGTACAAATTAATTATACTCATCCATTTTGATTATTCAAGAAATATTATAGTTATTGAAACACTAACTTAAATGTATGCATTGATTGAGTTTCAATTGTCTTCCCTTAAATTTTCTTGCATTTGCACAATTTAAAAACATTGTCCTAAAAGTAGAGCAGCCTTAAAAAAGAACAGTATGCATTATTTATATTTCTTTTATTTTATTAATCTATTCATAGCTCAGTACATTTGTATCTTCCTTTTTTCTTAAGCTTGGTTGATTAAATAAATGAGTTTTAGAATAGTTTCTTGGAAATGATAGGAGTTCAATATTTTTATAAACAAACATTGTCTTAGAATTCCAATTTTGTAAAATCATGTTTCCCTGGTGAGAAATGCTTCTTGAAAATGTTCTGCCTTTCCTATCACTATCAATCATAAAGGAGATTAAAAAAAAAACTTGCCATCATTTAATGCTAAAGTAGTATTGTTTCATAATAATACAATGTAGACCTTCAAATTTAATGTTTGTTAATCTGATGAATGATGAAGGTAAGCAGTCAAGAAAATATACTGAATAGATATGAAAGAGATAAGTCATCAACTTTAATATTCTAAGAGAAATTCTATAAATTACATTTTTGAGATGGCTTACAATTTAAAATTTGCTGAATTTACAATCCAACCTTTTAAAATACATTCAAAACCATGAAGGACTAGTAAACAGTCAAGGCATAATGAATAAATAGAAAGGAATTCATTCTTGAGGAAAGTGTTTAGGATTTTACATACATGCTGCATTTCATAGTAAATAGTTAAGTATATAATAGTTACTATAAATAAGTAAATTGGTAAAACAAAAAGGAAAATTTATTCTACTACTTTTTTTGGTTTGAAAACCTACACACTAACTTCTAATAAAAATCAGCTCCATTAACTTTCAAATGTACATAATGCATGGCTTTAAACTCATTTTCACTGACACTTAAAGATAGAAGCTGTCTTTCTTGTTTTCCCTAACAAATCTCCTCAATCTGAAAACAAAGCATGGCAAGGTTTCTCAATTAACTTCTTTTGACTACTTTTACAAACACAGCACAGTGAGCAATGGGGTTGTAATATCTTTCTAGAAATTATATGGTTTTATTTTCCTCTTTTCATCCTCATTGAATTTATAAATTCTGGAAAGCTATTTGGATATCAATTTATTCTAACTAAATTTCTTAAATGTTTTCTTAAAAGTATATATATTTAGCTTCTAATACATTTACTACAAGTTTTTATTGTGTTCATTATGACTTTTCAGATCAACTTAATATAGTCAAAATATTTGAATGGCAAACAATCCCAAATGAATGCTTATTTCTCATAAATTGAAGTATGGGTATGGCCTAGAAATTAGACACAGAAAAGAAAATTATAGAGTAACTATGACCTGAATTGTGTTTTGAGATCTCAACGACCTAAAGGATAATATCAGCCCTAACTGCTTTATTTTGTATCATCTATTAATACAGGTACAATTCAACAGTTTCTCCTGGAATTGTCTTTGTGTCATTGCTTCCTAGGAGCTATAGCATCAGCAGTACAAAAATAAATGGATTTTTTTTCAATTGTGAATAGATCATTTTTGTTTCATAAAGACATATACAGAAATACTAAAGAAAAGCCTGCACTTTGATGGAGAGTGTACTTTTTTTCATTTAAATCCTTCCTCCTAGAATAAAAAAGTAAAACTCGATTATTTTTAATGTAAAAGTATTCTTTGTGTCAAGCAAGATTCTAGTTGATCTGAGACCAGACTGATGTGAAAAAAATTCTTGATTGGAGCAGGAATGGCAACTAGAGAGAATAGTCTGACTAAAAACATTGCTGGTTGTTTTGATCTCATGGTTAAGAGAAAGCAGTTACTTTGCAGGTGCTCATCAGAGAACTTAGTTAGAATGAACATTCTATGTATCAAAAAGAGAAATGCCCGCCCCCCCCAAAAAAAAGAATTTGTATGGATGAATCTTTGATTATTTTATTGTCACTTACAGCAGGTTTGATCCCTGCATCAGGCAGATCCCCTGGAGAAGGGAATGGCAATTGACTCTTGTCCTTTGCCTGGAGAATCCCATGAACAGAGGAGCCTGGTGGGTTATGATCCATAGGGTCACAAAGAGTTGGACATGACTGAAGTGACTTAGCATGCACTCATGGGAAGTAAGAAAAAAAAAAAAAAAAGCTGTTTCTATGTTCTATTTTGATCTTTAAGGTGAAAAATGAGTGACAGTAAAAATTTTACTTTAAGAACTCTAAAATTCAGGTTCAAATTGTAAACTGAAATAAGCTTCTTTCTGTACTTATTATGAAACACATGGACTAAAAGACAAGTAATCTGGAGGAGGAAGTTTGTAATAAAGAATCACAAGACCTCAGGTTTTATTTTTTTTTTCAGACCTTTTTTCCAAGTCCAGAAACTCATGCAGAGTTTGATAATGGAGATTTAACTAGAATTGCAACTTACAGGATTATACCTATCCAGCTAATTCATACAAATAATGATACGCCTGAGAGTCATATGTGACAGACTATAAGGTTGAAATGTGTGATTGGAAGCATATTGACCACAAATAAGACAAATCATTTCCTTAATTCATTTAACAGGTGTTTTTTTCAGTGCAAGCTGTATACCAAAATCTATATTAAGTACTGATAATACAGAAAAGCTGTAAAGGAAGACTGTAGATATATAAACTAATCATACAATTGAACTAATCAAGGCAAATTGGAAGTGGTCAAACAGGAGATGACAAGAATGAACATCTACATTTTAGGAATCAGTGGTATAATGGACTAGAATGGGCGAATTTAATTCAGATGGCCATTATATCTACTACTGTGATCAAGAATCCCTAAGAAGAAGTGGGGTAGCCCTCATAGTCACCAAAAGAATCCAAAATGCAGTACTTGGGTGCAAGCTCAAAAATGACAGAATGATCTCTGTTCGTTTCCAAGGCAAGCCATTCAATATCACAGTAATCCAAGTCTATGCCCCAACCAGTAATGCTGAAGACGGTGAAGTTGAACAGTTCTCTGAAGACCTACAAGACCTTCTAGAACTAATATGCAAAAAAAGATGTCCTTTTCATTATAGGGGACTGGAATGCAAAAGTAGGAAGTCACAAGATATCTGAAGTTCCAGGCAATTTTGGTATTGGAGCACAAAATGAAGTAGGGCAAAGGCTAATGGAGTTTTGCCAAGAAAATACACTGGTCAAAGCAAACACCCTCTACAAACAACACAAGAGAAGACTACATATGGACATCACCATATGGTCAACACAGAAATCAGACTGATTATATTCTTTGTTGCTGAAGATGGAGAAACTATATACAGTCAGCAAAAACAAGACCAAGAGTTGACTGTGGCTCAGATCATGAACTCCTTATTGCCAAATTCAGACTTAAATTGAAGAAAGTTGGGGAAACCACTAGACCATTTAGGTATGACCTAAATCAAATCCCTTACAATTATACAGTGGAAGTGACAGATAGATCCAAGGGATTAGCTCTGATACAGTGCTTGAAGAACCATGGATGGAGGTTTATAACATTGTACAGGAGACCATGATCAAAACCATCCCCAAGAAAAAGGACTGTAAAAAGGCAAAATGATTGTCTGAGGAGGTCTTACAAATAGAAAAGAAGAGAAAAGAAGAGAGGTGAAAAGAAAAGGAGAAAAGGTAGATATATCCACCTTGAATGAAAAGTTCCAAAGAATAGCAACAAGAGATAAGATAGCCTTCATAAGTGATCAATGCAAAGAAATAGAGGAAAATAATAGAGTGGGAAAGACTAGAGATATCTTCAAGAAAATTAGAGATACAAAGGGAATATTTCATGCAAAGATGGACACAATAAAGGGCAGAAATGGTATGGACCTACAAAAAGCAGAAGATATTAAGAAGGGGTAGCAAGAATACACAGAAAAACTATACAAAAAGGTCTTAATGACCTAGATAACCAGGATGTTGTGATGACTCATCCAGAGCCAGACATCCTGGGATGTGAAGTCAAGTGGGTCTTAGGAAGCATCATTACAGACAAAGATAGTGGAGGTGATGGAATTTCAGCCGAGCTATTCCAAATCCTAAAAGATGATGCTGTGAAAATGCTGCACTGAATATGCCAGCAAATTTGGAAAAGTTGTGGCCACAGGACTGGAAAAGGTCAGTTTTCATTCCAATCCTAAAGAAAAGTGAAAGTGAAGTTGCTCAGTCATGTCCAACTCTTTGCGACCCGTGGACTATAGCCCACCAAGCTCCTCCATCCCTGGGATTCTCCAGGCAAGAATACTGGAGTGGGTTGCCATTTCCTTCTCCAATCCCAAAGAAAGTAAATGTCAAAAAATGCTCAAACTGCTGGACAATTGGAATCATCTCATCTCACATGCTAGCAAAGTAATGCTCAAAATTCTCCAAGCCAGGCTTCAACAGTATGTGAAACGTGAACTTCCATATGTTCAAGCTGGATTTAGAAAAGGCAGACGAACCAGAGATCAAATTGCCAACTGCTGTTGGAGCATCGAAAAAGCAAGAGAGTTCCAGAAAATCATCTACTTCTGTTTTATGGACTATGCCAAAGCCTTTGACTTTGTGGATCACCACAAACTGTGGATATTTCTTAAAGACATAGGAATACCAGACCACCTGACCTGCCTCCTGAGAAATCAGTATGTAGGTCAAGAAGCAACAGTAGAATGTGACATGGAGCAATGGACTGGTTCCAAAGAGGGAAAGGAGTACATCGAGGCTGTATATTGCCAACCTGCTTATTTAACTTATATGCAGGGTGCATCATATGAAATGCTAGGCTGGATGAAGCATAAGCAGGAATCAAGGTTGCCAGGAGAAATATCAATAACCTCAGATATGCAGATGATATCACCCATATAGCAGAAAGCAAAGAGTAAATAAAGAGCCTCATGATGAAACTAAAAAAAGAGAGTGAAAAAGTTGGCTTAAACTCAACATTCAAACAACTAAGATCTTTCTGGCTTACTTCACACTGTATAATAGGCTCCAGTTTCATCCACCTCATTAGAACTAATTCAAATGTATTACTAACACATATATATGGAATTCAGAAAGATGGTAATGATAACAGAGATCAAAGTGCCAACATCCGCTGGATCAGGGAAAAAGCAAGAGAGTTCCAGAAAAACATCTATTTCTGCTTTATTGACTATGCCAAAGCCTTTGACTGTGTGGATCACAATAAACTGTGGAAAATTCTGAAAGAGATGGGAATACCAGACCACCTGACCTGCCTCTTGAGAAATCTGTATGCAGGTCAGGAAGCAACAGTTAGAACTGGACATGGAACAACAGTGGTTCCAAATAGGAAAAGGAGTACATCAAGGCTGTATATTGTCACCCTGCTTATTTAANGGGCAACCCTAAACTGATGGGAGACAGAAAGCAGTGGATAAACACCCCAGTCTCCCATCCTTCAGACAGACAATTTTGAAAGGCATTCCTTATACTTAGTGGTCTCAAAGAATTGAGCACCTACTGTTTACAATACTTATCTTTTCCTTTTTTCCCTGTCTCCATGTCATCCTGCACACCTGCTCCCCAAGATCCTAGTTCCCACTTTTGGAGCCGAGCACATCCAAAACGAACCGCTGGTACTCCAGTCATCTTGTCAAGCTTAATAATAATAAGGTGTGACGAATCTTTCACAGTGATGACATTTCATTTCTTAACCTGATTAGAGACAGATCTTTATAGCCCTAGGTACTCATTTCTTCTCCTTTCTGGCATTTAAACAATCAGATGAATCAGCAAGACCGAGTTAGAGCAAGAAATGTCACTAGACATCAAAGGCTCCCCTTTCTAAGTCAATTCCTCAACATGGGAGCTTCCATTGTTACATAAGTTTATAAATGCTTCTTGCCCTCTTGACTTATAAATACAGAGCTTTGTAGGGTGGTGTCTCTCTTTACTGAAACATCGGCCACAGTGCTTACACACTATATATGCAGGAAAAACGAGAAAACGAGACTTTGAGGGGGATTTTATCAACTCTGCGATTTTCTCTTGCAAGAAAACTTCTCTTATAAGACTTTTTGTTTGTTTGTTTTCCAGCTGATAAACTTTGTTCTATAGCTTGTTGCATGGCACTGCTGCTGCTGCCGCTAAGTCGCTTCAGTCATGTCCAACTCTGTGCGACCCCACAGACGGCAGCCCACTAGGCTCCTCTGTCCCTGGGATTCTCCAGGCAAGAATACTGGAGTGGGTTTCCATTTCCTTCTCCAGTGCATGAAAGTGAAAAGTGAAAGTGAAGTTGCTCAGTCATGTCTGACTCTTAGCGACCCCATGGGCTGCAGCCCACCAGGCTCCTCTGTCCATGAGATTTTCCAGGCAAGAGTACTGGAGTGGGGTGCCTACTGATATGTATAGTATCTGCAACCACCTTTGCACAATATTTCTGAAAAGAACAACCCCAAAGTCACCTGGTATTAAGACTATGACCATTTGTGGAACCAAGTGGGACCATTTGAGAAATCTGTAGAATACTTGTGAAAAGTTCTCTCACTATTCTTAACTTTTTTACATGCTGGCATTTCAGGCTTCCATGTGCCATCTTCTTGGCATACACTTGTTCCATCAGGAGAAACAGGGTAATAGCCTCCATCGCACGTATATGAAATATGGTCCTCATTGGTATACTCATTCCTATCAGGAAAACCTCTCTTTTCACTTGTGATTCTAATAGTCTCCATCCCTTGTGTTGAGCAGTATACCTCTGATAAATAAAAAATAATGCTCATGTTTAAGAAAATCATCAGAGAGACATGCAAACCTGTCTCAGGAACTGATAAAATTGACGAGAAGTCAGCATGGAAATGGACGCATATTTGAATAACACCATTAGCAAATTCAAAAATTTCAAATTTGCACCCCAAAATCCCAAAATACACTTCAAGTACAAATGCTAAACATTTGCAAAAAATTACTTCATGCTTTGCAATAAAAGAAGTCTCAATAAATTTAAAGGACTGAGATCATATAGACTACTATTTTTAAAACTTTGACATTATCCACTATTTATGAACATTTGACTTTGCCAACAAAGGTCCGTCTAGTCAAGGCTATGGTTTTTCCAGTAGTCATGTATGGATGTGAGAGTTGGACTGTGAAGAAGGCTGAGGGCCAAAGAATTGATGCTTTTGAACTGTGGTTTTGGAGAAGACTCTTGAGAGTCCCTTGGACTGAAGGAGAGCCAACCAGTCCATTCTGAAGGAGATCAGCCCTGGGATTTCTTTGGAAAGAATGATGCTAAAGCTAAAACTCCAGTACTTTGGCCACCTCATGAGAAGGGTTGACTCATTGGAAAAGACTTTGATGCTGGGAGGGATTGTGGGCAGGAGGAGAAGGGGATGACCGAGGATGAGNTTTCTTTGGAAAGAATGATGCTAAAGCTGAAACTCCAATACTTTGGCCACCTCATGCGAAGAGTTGACTCATTGGAAAAGACTCTGATGCTGGGAGGGATTGTGGCCAGGAGGAGAAGGGGACGACCGAGGATGAGATGGCTGGATGGCAGCATTGACTCGATGGACGTGAGTCTGAGTGAACTCCGAGAGTTAGTGATGGACAAGGAGGCCTGGCGTGCTGCGATTCATGGGGTTGCAAAGAGTTGGACGTGACTGAGCGACTGAACTGAACTGAATGATAACCCCGTTTGCAAGACAGCAAAAGAGACACAGATATATAGAACAGTCTTTTGGACCCTGTGAAAGAGGGAGAGGGTGGGATGATTTGTGAGAATGGCATTGTAACATGTATAATATCATATATGAAACGAGTCGCCAGTCCAGGTTCCATGTATGATACTGGATGCTTAGGGCTGGTGCACTGAAATGACCCAGAGGGATGATATGGGGAGGGAGGAGGGAGGGGGGTTCAGGATGGGGAACACATGTATACCTGTGGCAGATACATGTTTATGCATGGCAAAACCAATACCATATTGTAAAGTAAACTCCAATTAAAATAAATAAATTTAAATTTAAAAAAAAAAACAGATCATGTCATTCAGTCCCAAAACTTCATGCCAAATAGATAGGGAAACAATGGAAACAGTGACAGGCTTTATTTCTCTGGGCTCTAAAATCACTGCAGATGGTGACTGCAGCCATAAAATTAAGACACTTGCTCCTTGGAAGAAAAGCTATAACCAATCTATACAGCATATTAAAAAGCAGATACACTACTTTGCCAACAAAGGTCTGTCTAGTCAAAGCTATTGTTTTTCCAGTAGTCATGTATGGATGTGAGAGTTGGACTATAAAAAAAGCTGAGCGCCAAAGAATTGATACTTTTGAACTCTGGTGTTGATGAAGACTCTTGAGAGTCCCTTGGACTGCAAGGAGATCCAACCAGTCCATCCTAAAGGAGATCAGTCCTGGGTGTTCATTGGAAGGACTGATGCTGAAGCCGAAACTCCAATACTTTGGCCACCTGAATTCGAAGAACTGATTTACTGGAAAAGAACTGGATTCTGTGAAAGATTGAAGGCAGGAGGAGAAGGTAATGACAGAGGATGAGATGGTTGGATGACATCACCAACTGGATGGCCATCAGTTTTAGCAAGCTCCAGAAGCTGGTGATGGACAGGGAAGTCTGGAGTACTTCAGTCCGTGGGGTCACTGAGAGTCAGACAGGAATAAGTGATTGAATTGAACTGAACTTTTGAGTATCGGATTCATATATAAGATTGAGTAACTAAGATGAATGATCTATCTGAGTGGCCCATGGATTTAACTTCTATGATTTCTGTAAAAATGACTGTGCATGCATGCTAAGTCGCTTCGGTCATGTCAAACTCTGTTTGACCCTATGGGCCGTAGCCTGCTAGGCTCACTGTTCATGGGATGCTTCAGGCAAAAATACTGGAGTTGATTTCTATTCCCTGCTCCAGGGGATCTTCCCAACCCAGGGATGGAACCCATGTCTCTTGTCGGTAGCCGCATTAGGCTTTACTGACAAAATGGAGGCACAGTCCGCAGCCTCCTCTCCTCATTCCGCAGGCACGGATCCCAGGATGAAGGAGTTAGGCCTTGTAATTCTGACTTGTCTTTTCCTCTCCTTGGCTGAGTTGACTGAAAAGGAATATTAAGGTGCTTATTGTTCTTGAGAGGAGCATGAGAAGGCACAAAGCCTTCTTCAGCATTGCTCTGAAAATAATTCATAAAGTTAATCATTGACATTTGTTCAAGGACTTTTACAAAAAAGTGTTCCAGGATGAGCACATAGGCCGCAGCTTGAGGCCATGGGAGAAATTGATATCTGAAGCCTATTTGTGAGGAGAATGTTTATGGCAAAAGAGTTTACTGAATTTAGGGCTTAGAAATAATTAAAAGAGTTAGAAGTTAAAGATTTAAGGAATGTTGTAAAGTTAGCATATTTTACTATAGCTTATAGAAGTTAGGAATTTTGTTACACCAAACAGGACTTAGGAAGATACTAATAAACTCAGGAATGTAGGATGAGTTACAATGTAATCACAAGTTAACTATAGGAAACATTAGAGGAGGTAGATAATAGATGATAAGGTTGATTCCCAGAGAATCACTGAAGCAGGAACTCTGTTTGAGGAGCAACAATGATTTATGGAGATAATAAATCTGGGAGAGGGGGAACTGAAAATGTCAAACCTCTGGCCTGGTGTTTTTGTAAAAGCATAAAACAGAATCTTAAACTTGGAATAGAGGCAGTCCATAGAAAAATGAGAGGCTGTCTCATCACTGACACCGTTCGCCTCTTCAGGTTGAATCCCTGGCTGCTGGAGTTGGACTCCGGCAAGTGGCACCCAGAACCGGGGACACTGAAGAGTAAGTAATATGAGATTGTAACGCGGGGTGGTTAGGATTGTACCTGTGAGTGGCCGGCACCCCTCTGCAGTTTAGACAGGGTGAGGAGGGTATAGAATCAATAAGAATATTCTCTAGAAGAACAGGTTTCTCTGCATCTAAGAATAGACAAATGTTTATTGAAATATACTTCATATGTTAGCCCATAGAGGCGTTAAAGTAAGCACAGGAAGACTGTATAAATTTCTATGTTTGTTTTATACTTTTCATGAGCCAGGAAAGACTCCTGTAGATGCTTTTGCTCTGTGGAATATGATTAGAAATGTCCTGGACCCCTGTCATGAGGCTGTTAGATAGCCTATGGGGGAGGCTATAGCGGTGGATGGTGGGTCTCCACCTTCTGTGCAGATCATGTTTTCTGCCATTGAAGAAGAAAAGGATCGAGACTGTGCTCTACCTCCCGAGGAAGGAGAGGGCTTACAGGACACTGTGGCCGGGTGCCCTGGCAAGCCCCCTCCCCCTCTACGCAAACCTTTAAAAATTAATCCACCACTTTCTGATTTAAGGCGACCACCACCACCTCTGCTTGCGCTTCCTAGGGCCCAGGAGTCTCTTACATCTCCTGCATTTGCAGGCAGGTTCTTTACCACTTGAGTCACCTGGGAAGTCCCCAAATGATGGACACATTCTCTTATATTGACTTGGAATTTGCTGTCTAGCCAGGAAAGACTCCTGTAGATGCTTTTGCTCTGTGGAATATGATTAGAAATGTCCTGGACCCCTGTCATGAGGCTGTTAGATAGCCTATGGGGGAGGCTATAGCGGTGGAGTCTCTTACATCTCCTGCATTTGCAGGCAGGTTCTTTACCACTTGAGTCACCTGGGAAGTCCCCAAATGATGGACACATTCTCTTATATTGACTTGGAATTTGCTGTCTCTTTTGCAAAGCGATTGCACATTGAAGTCTTTCATCAATTTTGTTGCTCCTGTTATTATCATCAAGATATTTAGATCATTGTCAGATTTTATGTGTTCAGTGTAAATATCCTGTAATAGAAATTGGTCAGATGTCACTGAGAAACTATCTTCGATGTTCTAAAATGTTAGTAGTACAAAGGGAAATAGAAAAATGGATGGACAGAAATTTAGAAAAATGGTACCTATGTGCAGGGAAGGAATGGAGACATAGACAGAGAGAACAGATTTGTGGATACAGTGGGAGAAGGAGAGGGTGAGATGGATGAACTAAGAAAGTAGCATTGACTTATATAAAGGATCATGTGTAAAAGAGACAGCTAGTTGGAAGCTGCTATATAACATAAGGAGCTCGGCCTGGTACTCCATGATGACCTAGAGGAGTGGATGGAAAGGTGGAGGTTCAAGAGAGTGGATATATATATATATATATATATATATATATATAGTTATATAGTTATATAGTTATATAGTAATATAGTTATATAGTTATATAGTTATGACTGATTCGAGTCTTGTATGGCAGGAATCAACACGATATTGCAAAGTAAATATCCTCCAATTAAAAAAAGAAAAGAATAGCTGGATAATAGTTTCACTAGCAATTGGCATACCTACTCTATGCCAAATTTCCTGAAAAGAAATATTAATTTCTTTATTTCAAAAATTACTAAGTATATGTGAAAAGCAAAAAGTTGACTTTGGTCATACAATTAATAAATTCAGTCCAGTTCAGTTCAGTTGCTCAATTGTATCCAACTTTTTGCAACTCCATGGACTGCAGCACACCAAGCCTCCCTGTCCATCACCAACTTCCGGAGTTTACTCGAATTCATGTCCATTGTGTTGGTGCTGCCATCCAACCATCTCATCCTCTGTTGGTCCCTTCTCCTCCCACCTTCAATTTTTCCCAGCATCAGAGTCTTTTCCAATGAGTAGTCAGTTCTTCACATCAGGTGGCCAAATTAGTGAGTTTCAGCCTCAGCATCAGTCCTTCCAATGAATATTCAGGACTGATTTCCTTTAGAATGGGCTGGTTGTATCTCCCTGCTGTCCAAGGGACTCTCAAGAGTCTTTTCCAACACCACAGTTCAAAAGCATCAATTCTTTGGTGCTCAGCTTTCTTTATAGTCCAACTCTCATATCCATACATGACTACTAGAAAAAATATAGCTTTCACTAGATGGACCTTTATTGGCAAAGTAATGTCTCTGCTATTTAATACACTGTCTATGTTGGTCATGAATTTACTTCCAAGGAGCAAGCATCTTTTAATTTCATGTCTGCAGTCTCCATCTGCAGTGACTTTGGAACCACCACCCCCACCCCCAAATTAAGTCTGTCACTACTTCCATTGTTTCCTCATCTATTTGCTGTAAAGTTATGGACCAGATGCCATGATCTTCATTTCCTGAATGTTGAGTTTTAAGCCAAATTTTCACTCTCCTCTTTCACTTTCTTTAAGAGGCTCTATAGTTCCTGTTCACTTTCTGCCATAAGGGTGGTGTCATCTGCATATCTGAGGTTATTGATATTTTTCCTGGCAACCTTGATTCCAGCTTGTGCTTCATCCAGTCCAGTATTTCTCATGATGTACTCTGCATAGAAATTAAATAAGTAGGATGACAATATATAGCTTTGATATACTCCTTTCCCTATTTGCAACCAGTCTGTTGTTCCATGTCCAGTTCTAACTATTGCTTCCTGACCTGCATACAGATTTCTCAAGAGGCAGGTCAGGTGGTCTGGTATTCTTATCTCTAAGATTTTCCACAGTTTGTGGTGATCCACAAAATCAAAGGCTTTGGCATAGTCAATAAAGTAGAAGTCGATGATTTTCTGGAACTCTTGCTTTTTCGATGCTCCAACAGATATTGGAAATTTGATCTCTGGTTCCTCTACCTTTTCTAAATCCAGCCTGAACATCTGGAAGTTCATGGTTCACATACTGTTGAAGCCTGGCTTGGAGAATTTTGAGCATTACTTTGCTAGCATGTGCTTTATTGACTATACCAAAGCCTTTGACTGTGTGGAACACAATAAACTGTGGAAAATTCTGAAAGAGATGGGAATACCAGACCACCTGACCTGCCTCTTGAGAAATCTGTATGCAGGTCAGGAAGCAATAGTTAGAACTGGACATGGAACAACAGACTGGTTGCAAATAGGGAAAGGAGTATATCAAAGCTATATATTGTCATCCTACTNCTTATTTAAGTTATATGCAGAGTATATCATGAGAAATGCTGGACTGGAAGAAACACAAGCTGGAATCAAGATTGCCAGGAGAAATATCAATAACCTCACATATGCAGATGACACCACCCTTATGGCAGAAAGTGAAGAGAGGCTAAAGGGCCTCTTGATGAAACTGAAAGAGGAGAGCGAAAAAGTTGGCTTGAAGCTAAACATTCAGAAAACAAAGATCATGGCATCCGGTCCCATCACTTCCTGGGAAATAGATGGGGAAACGGTAGAAACAGTGTCAGACTTTATTTCTTGGGTCTCCAAAATCACTGCAGATGGTGATTGCAGCCATGAAATTAAAAGACGCTTACTCCTTGGAAGAAAAGTTATGACCAACCTAGATAGTATATTCAAAAGCAGAGACATTAC
>SJYQ01003258.1:187966-202756 GCA_006410935.1 Redunca redunca
TGGTATAGAAGATAATAATTAGATGAATTACTTCAAAGTTATACTTTTTGGTAACTGATGGGCCATTAGACATCATGATTTCCTTCCTCATTTGTAGAATATGAAGACTAGATTGTAATAACACCTCCAAACCACCAGATGGCTTTATGCAGTTGGAATAACTGTAGAAGAATATTTTACAGAAACATCTGCTCTTCTGCTTTATGTGAACTTAGGATGATCCTCATTTTAAATAATCTAATTTATTTCTATTAATATCAGGGATTTCTGGGACCTTACCATATTTTTATAGAAACCCCCCCGCCCCCTGTTGTATCTCTCTCCAATCCTAAATGAAGTTTTTAGCCTTGCTAATTTCTCTTTACAATTATCTCCTCTGGACAAGCCAACTATAATGTTTCTTATCCATATATATACTGAAAAAAATATAAATACATGGTGAGTAGATTTTTAAAAATAAAATTTTAATCTAAGTATGAAATTGTATTTTTGAATTTGACTGCTAAACATTTTAGCAGAGCAATAGATTTTCACCTCCCAAATCCAACCCAGTCCCAAAGTACAGGAAAATGTGTGCATTGGTTTCTTTTGAGTTTTGCTTTGGTTATATCAAGACTTTCCATAGTTGACTAATGTGTGTGTTTGAGTGCTTTGTTCTGCCAAATTTGTTTTCAACTGCTGTGAGTATTGCAGAGCACACAGAACAGTCCTGGACCCTGGAGCAAATACTTTAAGATGTAAATTGCTTGCTTTCTCGATTCCCTTAGCTCATTTGCTGTTGTAGAGTTAAATCAAGTATCACAGATTTGCATTTTTTTACAAGCTATAACCTCACCAGTTCTATTTACATAACTTACATCCTGTTTAATTAAAAAAAAAAAAAATCCTAAGGAGCTACCTTATTTCATAACTCAGCTGACTAGAGATTAATTTTCAACTTACCTTGGATCTTTACTAAAAATCTCATGCTTTGCCTTAGACTAAATCTCCTCTGACCTTGTAGCACTTTTTATTTCCTTTCCTAGTATTCAGTTATCTCAGGAGTTATAATTTGTGATCTTCATTTAGGCTGAACTAATATGTAAAGTGGTTTCTGGTAATGCTCAAATTTTAGAGAGGGTTGATTTTATTAAGTGCAGCAACACACATATTATATAGTACATCAATGGTGAAAAAAATAAGTTATTTCAGGTCAAAGCCCAGGTCATTTGTAGGATATCACCTATGCTTAATAAGTCCAGTGCCTGGCATTCAAAAATTATTGAATGAATAAATAATGCACATTTAAAAGGGCAGTTGTTACAAATAGACCTCTGTAAATGTCAAGCACTATTCTCTTCCTATGTGATTTACGTCCATGAAACTGGAGAAGAGCTTTTCTAAGGCAGAAGATACAATTAAATAATTTACTGAAATAATTTACTTTTGTTTGAAAATTTCCACCAATTATATTAAGAAATTCTTGACAGAATGAAATCACTTCATATTAACCATTAGGTTCAATATACTAGTATTATGATTTTCTTTCTGTTGGATAGTTACTCTAGCTCTTTTGCACTGAAGTACAAGAAAATAGTTTCCTGAAATTCTGTAGAACTAATATGTCTATTTGCTTATGGTACATTTTTCCTTAAACTTGCTATGTCATATGCATTGCTCATATTGCTGAAAGGCATCCCACATATCTAATCCAAGGCTCACAGACGTTTTCTCTAAAGGGTCAGATAATAAATATTTGAGTCTTTTCAGGCCAAAAAAAGCAAAACTGAACATATTATACAGGTACTGTCATATAATTTTCATGTCACAAAGTATTGTTTTGAATTTTTCAACCATTTAAAAATGTAAAAATAAATCCTTAGTTTGTGGGCTCTATAAAAACAAAGATTTAGCCTGTGGACTATAGTTTGTTGACTCCTGGTCTAGTCCACTGAAATTAGGAAGGATAGGAAGACTTAATAGATAATGTTCCAGTGCTAGAGAGTCAATGACTTTTCTGCATATTCTGTTCAAGTCATTTTACAGAACTAAGATATTTGCATGGTAAAAGATCTTGGCCTCTAGAATCAGAAGAGCATGGATTTGAACTCTGTCTCTCTTACTACTACTTCCAGTGTAATGGTGGACAAGCTTTTTTAAGCCTCAGTTTCCTTACCCGTGCAGTAGGAACAATAAGACTCCAACACTGTAATCAGGAGGACCATGCCCGCAGTTCATCCAGCAGCAGGCCTTGGCTTATAGTTAATCCTCAATGGTGGTGCAGAGGAGGCAATGGTGACCCAATCCAGTACTCTTGGAGAATCCCAAGAGTACTGGAGAATCCAAGGGATGGGAGAGCCTGGTGGCCTGCCGTCTATGAGGTAGCTCAGAGTCAGACATGACTGAAGCAACTTAGCAGCAGCAATGGTGGTGGTTTAGTGGCTAAATTGTGTCCAACTCTTGCAGTCCATGGGCTATAACCCACCAGGCTCCTCTGTACATGGAATTTCTCAGGCAAGAATACTAGAGTGGGTTGCCATTTCCTTCTCCAGAGGATCTTTACAACCTAGCAATCAAACTCACGTTGTCTTCTGCATTGCAAGTACTCTTCTGCACTGCAGGTGGAGTCTTTACCAGCTGAACCATCAAGGAAGCTCTAATCCTCAATAAATGTTAGCTATTACTATTTATGTGCAGAATTAAGCATGCTAATCCTATATCCATCGTCTAACACCATGTTTACTAAATGAGGTTCAGGATTTTTCATTCATTTACTTTGCTTCATTAACCAAGTGCTCATTGCATGTCTACTATGTGTCAGGCACCATGTTAGATACTTAATAATTATTATTGAAGGAATAAATCTACGCTGGTGAGCTGATTTTTAGATAGAAGAAAAAATAAGGCATTCTATGTTCTTGAACAGAGAAGACATGACCAACCATAGATCTCAGAAATATTGTGGTAATCTTAGAAGCTTACAGTTCAAATGGCATTTCAAATTGAATCTTTAAAAACTATGGAGAATGGGAGCAAGACAATGTTACGGTGATGATGAAAATGATGATGAAAAATAACTTTTATGAATATTCACTCCCAGGAATATTACTATACTAAAAGCAAGAGAGTTCCGGAAACAACAACAACAAAAAAAAAACCCCGTCTATTTCTGCTTTATTGATTATACCAAAGCCTTTGACTGTGTGGATCACAATAACTGTGGAAAATTCTGAAAAAGATGGGAATAACAGACCACCTGACCTGCCTCTTGAGAAACCTATATGTAGGTCAGGAAGCAACAGTTAGAACTGGACTTAGAACAACTAACTGGTTCCAAATAGAAAAAGGAGTACATCAAGACTGTATATTGTCACCCTGTTTATTTAACTTACATGCAGAGTACATCATGAGAAATGCTGGGCTGGAAGAATCACAAGCTGGAATCAAGATTGCTGGAAGAAATATCAATAAAGTCAGATATGCAGATGACACCACCCTTATGGCAGAAAGTGAAGAGGAACTAAAGAGCCTCTTGATGAAGTGAAAGAAGAGAGTGAAAAAGTAGGCTTAAAGCTCAACATTCAAAAAACTAAGATCATGGCATCCGGTCCCATCACTTCATGGGAAATAGATGGGGAAAGAGTGGAAACAGTGTCAGACTTTATATTTTTGGGCTCCAAAATCACTACAGATGGTGATTGCAGTCATGAAATTAAAAGACACTTACCCCTTGGAAGGAAAGTTATGACCATCCTAGATAGCATATTCAAAAGCAGAGACATTACTTTGCCAACAAAGATCCGTCTAGTCAAGGCTATGGTTTTTCCAGTAGTCATATATGGATGTGAGAGTTGTACTGTGAAGAAAGTTGAGCGCCGAAGAATTGACGCTTTTGAACTGTGGTGTTGGAGAAGACTCTTGAGAGTACCTTGGACTGCAAGGAGATCCAACCAGTCCATTCTAAAGGAGATCAGTCCTGGGTGTTCTTTGGAAGGAATGATGCTAAAGCTGAATCTCCAATACTTTGGCCACCTCATGCGAAGAGTTGACTCATTGGAAAAGACTCTGATGCTGGGAGGGATTGGGGGCAGGAGAAGAAGAGGACGACAGAGGATGAGATGGCTGGATGGCATCACGGACTCGATGGACGTGAGTCTGAGTGAACTCCAGGAGATGGTGATGGACAGGGAGGCCTGGCGTGCTGCAATTCAGGGGGTCGCAAAGAGTCAGACACAACTGAGCCACTGAACTGAAAGTTAAAGTCTTTACTTCTAATCTTTCACCAATTTCTCCTTGAGATTCCAATAGTGATTGCTTTATTAGTTTAACATTAATGCATAAAGGTTTATAATTTCTTTATTTCCATTATTGACTATATCTTTTATAAATATATAATCACTAGCTCCTTCCTTGATTGGAATCTTCACTCTTATCTCCTTTTCCTACAGTGCTGTTAATTTCACCAACCTATCTACCCAGACTCACATATGTTTATACAAATGAGCAAGCACATATACAGAGACTAGAAAATGTGTATTGAATTTTTAATTTTCAGCTATCAGTTTAAATATCACTTTTTCAGCCTTGCCTTCACACAAATCCAGTCTCCCAAAATTATGTGTATAAGATGACATTTTTCTCCCTTTTTCTTTATCTTAACTCTACATAACTGTGTGATTAATTGTTAAATAATTGACTCCATTAAATAAGTTCACATGACAAGTACCAACACTGTGTTATTTAGTGCTGTATCCCAAGTATTTATTAAAACAATTTTTTGATGCCAGTAGTACACTCTTGATTACTGTGGGTTTGTAGTCTAGTCTGAGGTCAGACTAGACTGCTGACTTTTGTTTTCTTTTCTAAAGCTTACTCTATCTATTCAGGGTTTTCTCTGTTTCCAAGCAAAGTGTAACATTTTTTGTTCTAATTCTATGAAAAATTCCATTGGTTGTTCTACAGGGATTGCATTGAATCTATAGATTGCTTTGGGTAGAATGGTCATTCTCACAATATCGATTCTTCCAATCCAAAAACATGATATACCACTCTATCTGTTTTTGTCATCTTTGATTTCTTCCATGAGTATCTTAAAGTTTTCTGAGTACAGATGCTTTGTCTCCTTGGAAACATTTATTTCTAGATATTTTATTCTTGTTTGTTGCCATAGTAAGTGGGATTGTTTCCTTATTTTCTTTCTGATCTTTCTTTCTTAGTATATAGGGATTCAAGAGATTTCTCTGCATTAATTGTGTATCCTTAACTTTCCTGAATTCATTTATTAGTAGTCTCCTGGTGGTCCCTTTAGGATTTTCCATGTATAGTGTCATGCCATCTACACAAAAACAGAAATGCATATCAGTGAAACAGGCCAGAAAGTCCAGAGTTAAACCCACACACTTATATTCACCTAATCTGTGACAAAGGAGGCAAGATATACAATGGAGAACTGACAGTCTCTTCAATAAATGGTGCTGGAGAAAACTAAATAACTTCATGGAAAGAATGAAATTAGAACACTCTCCAACACCATACACAAAAATAAGTTCAAAGTGGATTGAAGATCTAAATGTAAGGCCAGATACTATAAAATTCTTAGAGGAAAACACAGGCAGAACAATCTTTGACAAAAATTGCAGCAGTATGTTTTTGATCCTCCTCCTAGAGTAATGAAAATAAAGGAAAAATAAACGAATGAGATCTAATTAAACTTAAAGTCTTCTGCACAGCAGAAACCTAGGTTCTTCTTCCATAAAAAAAATGAAAAGACAACTTTCAAAATGAGAGAAAATATTTGCAAATGAAGCAGCTGGCAAGGGATTAATCTCCAAAATATAAAAATAGATCATGTAGCTTAATATAAAGCAAAGCAAAAACCCAAGCAAAAAATGGGCAGAAGATCTAAATAGGCATTTCTCCAAAGAAGACATACAGATGGCTTTAAAAGCACATGAAAAAATGTTCAAATAAATAATTATTAGAGAAATACAAATCAGTCCTACAATGAGATATCTCTTCACAACTGTCAGAATGGCCATAATCAAAAAAATCTACAAACAATAAATGCTGATGAGGGTGTGGAGAGAAAAGAGAATCATCCTACAGTGTTGGTGGGAATGTAAATTGATATAGCCAGAACAGTATGGAAATTTCTTTAAAATATACAAATAGAACTGCTATATGACACAGCAATCCCACTCCTAGGCATACACCTGGAGAAAGTATATATATATATACACACACACACACACACAAACACACACAACGGAATATTACTTAGCTATAAAAAGAACAACCTAATGCTATTGACAGCAACATGAATAGACTTAGAGGCTGTCATACAAACAAGTTAGTAAGATACAGAGAGACAAATATCATATAATACCATTTATATGTAGAACCTATAAAAAAGATACAGATTAATTTATTTACAAAATAGAAGTAAAGTCTTGGATGTAGAAAACAAACTGTGGTTACCAGGAAATTAGGGGGAGATAGATTGGGAGACTGGGACTGACATACAAACACTACTATATATAAAATAGGTAACTAGTGAGATTTCTCCAAACAAGATGTACAGATGGACAATAAACACATGACACTATGCTCTACATTGCTCATTATTAGAAAAAGGCAAATCAAACTCTAATGAGGTTTCATCTCACACCAGTCAGAATGGCCATCATCAAAAAACTACAATCCATGCTGGAGAGGTGTGGAGAACAGGGATCCCTCTTGCACTGTTGGTGGGAATGTAATTGATATAGCCATTATGGAGAACAGTATGGAGATTCCCTTAGAATAACTAGGAAAAAAACCACCATATGACCCAGTAATGCCACTACTAGGCATATACTCTGAAAAAACCATGATTCAAAAAGACACATGTACCCCAATGTTTATTGCAGCACTATTTACAATAGCCAGAACATGGAAGCAACCTAGATGTCCATCGACAGATGGATGGATAAGGAAGCTGTGGTACACAATGGAATACTACTCAGCCATAAAAAGGAACAAATGTGAATCAGTTGAACTGAGGTGAATGAGACAAACCTATAATCTAATATACAGAAAAGTAAGTCAGAAAGAGAAAAACAAACTTCATATATTAACACACACACAAACACACATATATATATATAGTTATGACTGACTCATGTTGCTATATGGCAGAAATCAACACAATATTGTAAAGCAATTACCTCCAATTATAAATAAATTTTTAAAATTAAAATTAAAAAGAACATGCTGTGCAGCATAAGAAACTCTATTCAATACTCTGTAATGGCCTATATGGGAAAAGGATCTAAAAAACAAGGATATATATGTATACATGTGTGTGTGTGTGTGTGTGTGTGTGTGTGTGTGTGTATAACATATTCACATTGCTGAAAAAACTAACATGATATTGTAAATCAATTATAGTCCAATTAAAATTTTTAAAAGAAGTTAATTAAAAGTAAAATGAAAGAACACCACGTACCTAATCTGAACCCAATGAATGTATGTCTGCCCTTATTTTTATACTATGTCTAACAGTGCTATTGGAGAAGGCAATGGCACCCCACTCCAGTACTCTTGCCTGGAAAATTCCATGGACAGAGGAGCCTGGTAGGCTGCAGTCCATGGGGTCGCTAAGAGTTGGGCACGACTGAGCGACTTCCCTTTCAATTTTCACTTTCATGCATTGGAGAAGGAAATGGCAGCCCACTCCAGTATTCTTGCCTGGAGAATCCCAGGGACAGAGGAGCCTAGTGGGCTGCCGTCTATGGGGTTGCACAGAGTTGGACACGACTGAAGCAACTTAGCAGCAGCAGCAGCAACAATGCTATTAATCTATGCTGTAATTTTTGTCTGTTGGAAAATATTTTGTCTATTTTTTCATGTATAATCTGTATCTGTGGCATGGTGAAGGCACTTGCATAACTCAGTGAAGCTATGAGCCATGTCTTGCAGGGTCACCCAAGATGGGTAAGTCATAGTGGACAGTTCTGACAAAATGTGGTCCACTGGAAAAGGAAATGACAACATGCCCCAGTACTTTTGCCTAAAGAACTCCATGGACAGTTTGAAAAGGCAAAAGATATGACACCAGCAGATGAGCCCCACAGTTGAAAATTGTCCAGTATGTTACTGGGGAAGAACAGAGGGCAATTACTAATAGCTCCAGAAACACTGAAGTGGCTGAGCCAAAGTGGAAACAAGGCTCAATTGTGGATGTGTGTGGTGGTGAAAGTAAGTCTGATGCTGTAAAGAACATTGCATCAGAACTTGGAATATTAGGTCTATGAATCAAGGTAAATTGAACACGGTCAATAAGGAGATAACAAGAGTGAACACTGATGTTTTAGGAATCAGTGGACTGAAATGGTTGAGAATGGGTGAGTTTAATTCAGATGACCATTATATCTACTACTGTGGGCAAGAATCCCTTAGAAGAAATGGAGTAGCCCTCATAGTCAACGAAAGAGTTCGAAATGCAGAACTTGAATGCAGTCTCAAAGATGACAGAACGATCTCTGTTTGTTTATAGGCAAACCATTCAACATCACAGTAATCCAAGTCTATGCCACAACTACTGATGCCAAAGAAGCAAAAGTTGACTTGTTGTATGAATACCTCTAACTCCTTTTAGAACCAACACCAAAAAAATGTCCTTTTCAGCACAGGGGTTTGGCATGCAAAAGCAAGAAGTCAAGAGAAACCCAGAATAAAAGGCAAGTTTGGCCTTGAAGTATGAAATGAAGCAGGGCAAATGGTAACAGAGTTTTGCCAGGAGAACACAGTGGTCACAGCAAATATCTTTTTCCAACAACATGAGACAGATTTACACGTAGACATCACCAAAAGGTCAATATTAAAATCAGACTGATTATGTTCTTTACAGATGAAGATGGAGAAGCTCTGTACAGTCAGTAAAAACAAGACATAGAGTTGACTGTGGCTCAGATCATGGACTCCTTATTACAAATTAAGGCTTAAAGTGAAGAAATTAGGGTAAACCACTAGGTCATTCAGGTATGAACTAAAACAAATCCCTTATGACTATACAGTGAAGGTGACAAATAGATTCAAAGATTAGATCTGGTAGACAGAGTGTCTAAAGTACTAATGAACTTCATAACATTGTACAGGAGGTAGTGATCAAAACAAACCCAAAGGGGGGAAAAATACAAGAAGGTAAAGTAGTAGTCTCAGGAGGCTTTAGAAAGAGCTGAGGAAAGAAGAAAAGAGGCAAGAGAGAAAGGGAAAGATATACTCAAATGAATGCAGATTTCCAAAGAACAGTTAAGGGAGCTTTCTTAAATGAACAAAGAAAAGAAATGGAGGAAAAAAATAGAATGTGTAAGACTAGAGTCTCATCAAGAAACTGGAGATATAAAGGGAACATTTCATTCCAGGATGGGCTCGATAAAGGACAGAAAATGTAAGGACCTAACTGAAGCAGAAGAGATTATGAAGAGGTGGCAAGAATACACAGACAGTGGAGTCACAAAGAGTCAGACACTACTTAGCCACTGAACANATTAATAGTATTAGATATCTCTATTTTAACATTTTTGAGATTCTTCTTCCCTTAGGTAATTTTATGATTACCTCTCAAGAGAAGTATTTAATTCTTCACTGCAAAACTTCAACAGTTTTGAATTTTAAATTGTGATCGTTCTTTTGATCTTTGAGTCTATGTATGCGATAAATCTTTTCAGAATTTTTCACACCTGAGATATCTTTTGGCACATCGAGACGTGAGCATCAACTTTTCTGATTTAATTTCTTTGGTTACAATTTTCTTTAATACTGGGACACTGCTCATGTGAAGATCAAGTCTCCTTCTCATGTTAGTTACTATAGAGCTCCCCTGGTGGCTCAGCTGGTAAACAATCCGCCTGCAATGCAGGAGACCCCGGTTCAATTCCTAGGTCGGGAAGATCCGCTGGAGAAGGGAGAGGCTACCCACTCTAGTATTCTTGGAATTCCCTGGCAGCTCAGCTGGTAAAGAATCCTCCTACAATGCAGGACACCTTGGTTCGGTCACTAGGTTGGGAAGATCCCCTGGAGAAGGAAACAGCTACCCACTTCAGTATTCTGGCCTCGAGAATTCCACGGACTGTTTAGTTCATGGAGTCTCAAATAATCCGACACGACTGAGCGACTTTCACTTCTTACTGGGCAATCAGGATACCATATGCCCTGTGGCACAGCCAGAAAAAAAACAAAACAAAACAAAAAACCTATGATACTTCACTTGAGCCTAAACCTGTTTCTTTGAAAGTGAGGATTAAAAAGATCATCTTGCTTGTAAATATTGAAAAATTTACTGGTGAATGAAGCATCTATTTGAAACGTGAAATGTGCCACCATGAAGACTGTATTTGGGCTCCAGGAAAACCTTCATATTACCTAATAGGTGGTGGGTGGAAATGGTAGCAACAGCAGTCGCTATAGCAACAGAGGTAGGAAAAGGTAATTCTGTTTTCATCTGGCTGAATAACAGAATGTCACCAGCTGGCAATAAAGATACCAGCAGTACCCTCCCAGAAAAAGTCCCTGGCAAGGCAATGGCAAGAGCTGCACAAATGCCAGAAAACAAAGAGATATGTTCTCTGTCTTGATCCCCAGCCCAAAAAGTTTAAAGTGTGCAAAGCCAGACATATTTTTAATGAATTATCTGTTTCAGAAGGTAAATTTAAAAATCTGTATATACACATATGTTTATATACAACAACATATACATTGAAACATGAAAAACAATATAATGTTAGCTAGCTTGATGGGAAGGAATGTTGCTAATTTTATTATCAGTTACAAACCATAAAGAATCTTACATGTTTATCTATGTCTTCCTGTGTTCTTACTGCAACACAGTGCCTAGGACACTGCTGCATTAGCTTGTGGGGAACTCCTGCTCCTTGTCCTGCTATCCTTAGTCACTCAGTGATGTCTGACTCTTTGCAACCTCATGGACTGTAGCCGTCCAGGCTCCTCTGTCTATGAGACTCTCCAGGCAAGAATTCTGGAGTGGGTTGCCATGCCCTCCTCCAGGAGATCTTCCCAACTCAGGGATCGAAGTCAGGTCTCCTGTTCCCTCTCCATTTGTCTGGCTACTCTTGGCTCCTTTGGTCCCTTTCTACTCAAAGTACAGGGACTGACAGCCTAGCATCATCAGGAGCATATCAGAAATGTAGACCTTCAGGCCACACTCCAGATACAATGAATCAACATCTTCATTTTAATGTTATCTCCAAGTGATTCACATGAAAGCCTATTAAAGCCTGAGAAGCTCTAAGTTAATTTACTATTGTGTATGTGTGTGCACTTAATCATGTTCAACTCTGCAACACCATGACTGCAGCCCACCAGGCTCCTCTGTCCATGGGGTTTTCCAGGCAAGAACTCTGGAGCAGGTTGCCATTTCCTTCTCTGGGGGATCTTCCTGACCCAGGTATCAAGCTCATGTCTCTTTCATTTCCTACATTGGCAAGGAAGTTCTTCAGCAGCTGAACCATCGGGAAAGTCCTAATGTACTATGACGTCTATTATAGTTATCATTACATTCTCTGTGCCGACAAACCCTTTTCATCATAGTAGGTGCTCAATCAATGTTTGTTGAACAAAGGGACATATTAGTGTGATATGCAAAAAGCAAAGAAAATATTGCTGATTTTCCTTAAGATTCACTGAGAGGAGAGGTATCAAATTGCAGTATCCTTCTTGATATAGTTCAAATTGGCAAACTTTATTTGCACATTCATTTACAGTTTAGGTTGAAATATTAATAGTAATCTTGTACTAATGCCAAATAAGTGTGATTGTTGCTTTTAATAATGATATCTTGATATGTAGTTAGGACAGAAAGTGGCATCTTGCTCATACTAGAGATGCTACCCTGGAAAGAAAGGGACTTGAAGGACTTCTGATGTTCAAATCCAAGTGAAGTGGTTAATTTTCAGCCCAATCATCAACAACTTCAATAACTCTTTGCTAAGACCAAATAGGAAAAGGAGTACGTCAAGGCTGTATATTGTCACCCTGTTTATTTAACTTATATGCAAAGTACATCATGAGAAATGCTGGACTGGAAGAAACACAAGCTGGAATCAAGATTGCTGGGAGAAATATCAATAACGTCAGATATGCAGATGACACCACCCTTATGGTAGAAAGTGAAGAGGAACTAAAGAGCCTCTTGATGAAAGTGAAAGAGGAGAGTGAAAAAGTTGGCTTAAAGCTCAACATTCAAAAAACTAAGATCATGGCATTCGGCCCCATCACTTCATGGGAAATAGATGGGGAAACAGTGGAAACAGTGTCAGACATTATTTTGGGGGGTTCCAAAATCACTGCAGATGGTGATTGCAGCCAAGAATTAAAAGACGCTTATTCCTTGGAAGAAAAGTTATGACCAACCTAGATAGAATATTCAAAGCAGAGATATTACTTTGCTGACTAAGGTCTGTCTAGTCAAGGCTATGGTTTTTCCTGTGGTCATGTATGGATGTGAGAGTTGGACTGTGGAGAAGGCTGAGCGCCAAAGAATTGATGCTTTTGAACTGTGGTGTTGGAGAGGACTCTTGAGAGTCCCTTGGATTGCAAGGAGATCCAACCAATCGATTCTGAGTGTTCTTTGGAAGGAATGATGCTAAAGCTGAAACTCCAGTACTTTGGCCACCTCATGAGAAGAGTTGATTCATTGGAAAAGGCTTTGATGCTGGGAGGGATTGGGGGCAGGAGGAGAAGGGGACGACAGAGGATGAGATGGCTGGATGGCATCACCGACTGGATGGACATGAGTCTGAGTGAACTCCGGGAGTTGGTGATGGACAGGGAGGCCTGGCGTGCTGTGATTCATGGGGTCGCAAAGAGTCGGACACTACTGAGCGACTGAACTGAACTGATGAGCTGAAAAGACTTACAAAGAGCACTTAATACAATATAGCACTTAATGTTCTTACCATGTATTTAGTACTTGTATTGCTTTTGTAAATATACTGTTTTCTTTAAAGCAGTTTGAAATGTATAGAAAAGTTGAGAAGCTATTACAAAATATTCCATATATTCCACACCCAGTTTCCTCTATTAGTAATATCTAACATAGGTATGCTGTGCTTCTCACTATTAGTGAACCAATATTTACAAGAAGAGAGTGAAAAAGTTGGCTTGAAGCTCAACATTCACAAAACGAAGATCACGACATCTGGTCCCATCACCTCATGGCAAATAGATGGGGAAACACTGGAAACAGTGACAGACTTTTATTTTGGGGGGCTCCAAAATCACTGCAGATGGTGACTTCAGCCATGAAATTAAAAGACGATTACTTCTTGGAAGGAAAGTTATGACCAACATAGACAGCATATTCAAAAGCAGAGACAGTACTTTGCCAACAAAGGTCCATCTAGTCAAGGCTATGGTTTTTCCTGTGGTCATGTATGGATGTGAGAGTTGGACTGTGAAGAAAGCTGAGTGATGAAGAATTGATGCTTTTGAACTGTGGTGTTGGAGAAGACTCTTGAGAGTCCCTTGGACTGCAAGGAGATCCAACCAGTCCATTCTGAAGGAGATCAGTCCCGGGTGTTCTTTGGAAGGAATGATGCCAAAGCTGAATCTCCAGTACTTTGACCACCTTATGCGAAGAGTTGACTCATTGGAAAAGACTCTGATGCTGGGAGGGATTGGGGGCAGGAGGAAAAGGGGACAGCAGAGGATGGGATGGCTGGATGGCATCACTGACTGGATGGACGTGAGTTTGAGTGAACTCCGGGAGATGGTGATGGACAGGGAGGCCTGGCGTGCAGTGATTCATGGGGTTGCAAAGAGTAGGACATGATGACTGAGCGACTGAACTGTTGATTAACTAAAGTCCATAATTTTTCAGATTTCCTTCAATTTTATCTAACATACTTTTTCTATTCCAAGATTCCATCCAGGATATTGCATTGCATTGTCATGTATCCCTATGCTTCTTATCAGCTGTGACAGTTTTTCAGATTTTTCCTTGTTTTTGATAATGTAGACAGTTTTGAGGGACACTGGTAAGGTATTTTTAAAAAGTCCTCAGTTAAGATTTGTCTGACATTTTTCTCATGATTAGACTGGAGTTTATGGGGTTTGAAGAGGAAAACCACAGAGCTTAAGTGACATTTTGATCACAGCATATTAATTACATGGATCACCATGATTAATCACTGCTGATGTGAACTTTAATCTCCTTACTGAGGTGGTGTTTTCTAGATTTCTCTTTTGTAAAGTAAGTCCTTTTAGCTCCCCTTTTTATATTGTAATCTTTGAATGTAAGTCACTAAGGAGAGTCCATGATTAGGCAGTAAGTCGTTATGCTCCACCTCTATGAGGGTGGTTATCATCATGAAATACTTGGGATTCTGCATGAGAGTTGCATCTTCTCCACCATTTATTTATTCAATTAACACATATTCATAAGTTATGAATATATATTATGTATAATATAGATGTATAGATATCTATTTTATACTTTAATATCCATTATTATTTTCTTGCTCAAAGTATTTTAGTTTTTGCAATTATAACTCTTTCAGTTGAATTCTGTATCTTGTTGAGATGCTCCATGATTGTGGATTTTTTGTTTATTTGTTTTTGATCACTTTCTTGCACTTGTATTGCTATTTTATGTCAATATTCAGTTTTTCACACCTAATATATTGTATACTGAGATGAGAGGCTCTATTTTTCTGATTCTCTGCACATAATAGATGAGCATTACTTGTTCAATTGTGATGATTCATGCTAAGTGAAATATATTTATGAGAAAACTTAAATGTGACTATTTAA
>SJYQ01003258.1:204366-217778 GCA_006410935.1 Redunca redunca
TTCTTTTTTTACATTTTTTATTTTATATTGGTGTATAGCTAATTAACAATGTTGTATTAGTTTCAGGTGTACAGCAAAGTGATTTAATTTTACATATTCATATATCTATTCTTTTACAGATTCTTTACCCATATAGATTATTACAGAATATTGAGTAGAATTTCCTGTGCTATACAGTAGATTCTTGATGGTTATCTATTTCATATATAATAGTGTGCATATGGAGAAGGCACTGGCACCCCACTCCAGTACTTTTGCCTGGAAAATCCCATGGACAGAGGAGCCTGGTAGGCTGCAGTCCATAGGGTCGCTGAGAATTGGACGCGACTGAGCGGCTTCACTTTCACTTTTCACTTTCATGCATTGGAGAAGGAAATGGCAACCCACTCCAGTGTTCTTGCTTGGAGAATCCCAGGGATGGGGGAGCCTAGTGGGCTGCTGTCTATGGGGTCATACAGAGTCGGACATGACTGAAGCAACTTAGCAGTGTGTATATATTAATCTCAACCTCCTAATTTATCTCTCCTCCCACCCTTTTACCTTGGTAAACATAAGTTTGTATTTATGTCTGTGAGTTGGTTTCTGTTTTAAAGCAAAATTCATATGTATCATTTTTTAAGATCCCAGATATAAACTGTATCATATGTTTGTCTCTTTGTGTCGGACTTACTTCACTTAGAATGACAAGCTCTAGGTCTATCCATGCTGCTAAAAATTGTATTATTTTGATTTTATGGCTAATTAATATTCCATTATATATATGTGTGTGTGTATATAATATTTATTTACTATTTAAACCACTCCATGGTTTTGCCTTTTCCCAGGACATCATATTTTTGGAATCACGCAGTGTATACTCTTTTCAGATTTGTATTTTTTACTTATTAATATGCATTTATGTTTCCTCCATGTTGCTTTATGGTTTGATAGTTCATTACAATTTAGTAGTGAATGATATTCTATTTGCTGATTGCACTACAGTTTATTCATCCATTTATGTACTTAAAGCTCAACATTCAGAAAAGGAAGATCATGGCATCTGGTCCCATCACTTCATGGGAAATAGATGGGGAAACAGTAGAAACAGTGTCAGACTTTATTTTGGGGGACTCCAAAATCACTGCAGATGGTGACTGCAGCCACGAAATTAAAAGACGCTTACTCCTTGGAAGAAAAATCATGACCAACCTAGACAGCATATTCAAAAGCAGAGACATTACTTTGCCGACTAAGATCCGTCTAGTCAAGGCTATGGCTTTTCCTGTGGTCGTGTATGGATGTGAGATTTGGACTGTGAAGAAGGCTGAGTGCCAAAGAATTGATGCATTTGAACTGTGGTGTTGGAGAAGACTCTTGAGTGTCCCTTGGACTGCAAGATCCAACCAGTCCATTCTGAAGGAGATCAGCCCTGGGATTTCTTTGGAAGGAATGATGCTAAAGCTGAAGCTCCAGTACTTTGGACACCTCATTTGAAGAGTTGACTCATTGGAAAAGACCCTGATGCTGGGAGGGGTTGGGGGCAGGAGGAGAAGGGGACGACCGAGGATGAGCTGGCTGGATGGCATCACCGACTCAATGGACATGAGTCTGAGTGAACTCCCGGAGATGGTGATGGACAGGGAGGCCTGGCATGCTGTGTGATTCATGGGGTTGCAAAGTCGGACACGACTGAGTGACTGAACTGAACTGAACTGATGTACTGAAGTACATCTTGGATGCTTCCAAGATTTGACAATTATAAACAAAGCTGTTATAAACATTCATGTGGATATTTTTGTCTAGACCTAAGTTTTCAACTCTTTTATGTAAATACTAAGAACAATTGCTGAATCACATGGTAAAAGTCCATTTAATTTTATAAGAAACTGTCAAACTGTCCTCCAAAGAGGCTCTAACATTTTGCATTCTTACTAGCAATGAATGAGAGTTCTTGTTGATACACACCCTTGCCAGGAATTGGTATTGTCAGTATTTCAGATTTTGTCTTTTCAAAAAAGTTTGTACTGGTATCTTACTGCTTTATGTGTCTTGTTTTTCATTAATAAGATCATATATTTGTCTCATTTCTTTATCTGTTCATTAATTTTGCAAGAGACTTATATGTTTTATAATTCAAAAAATTACATGTTAGCATTATTATTGTTATTGCAAAATTCAAGCTTGAAAAAAAGAAATTAGGGAAAACCACTAAGCCATTCAGGTATGAACTAAATTAAATCCTTTGTGATTATACATTAGGGATGATGAATAGATTCAAGGGATTAGATCTGGTAGGGACAGTGCCTGAAGAACTATGGATGCACATTCCTAACATTGTACAGAAAGCAGTGACTAAAATCATCTCAAAGAAAAATAAATGCAAAGAGGAAAAATGGTCATCTAAGTAGACTTTACAAATAGCTGAGGCAAGAAGAGAAGTGAAAGACCAGAGAGGGAGAAAGGGAAAGGTATACCCAACTGAGTACAGAGTTCCAGAGAACAGTAAGAAGAGATGAGGTGGGCTTCTTCAATGGACAATGCAAAGAAGTAGAGGAAAACAACAGAATGGAAATACTAGAGATCACTTCAAGAAAATTGGAGATATCAAGGGAATATTTCATGCAAGGATGGGTATAATAAAGGACAAAATGGTAAGGATCAAACTGTACCACAAGAGATTAATAAGAGGTGGCAAGAATACACAGAACTATAAAAGAAAGGTCTCAAAGACCTGAATAACCACGATGGTATGGTCACTAACCTCGATCTAGACATCATGTAATGTGAAATAAAGTAGGCCTTAGGAATCATGACTATGAACAAATCCAGTGGAGGTATTGAATCCAGCTGAGCTATTTCAAATCCTAAAATATGATGCTGTTAAAGTGCTGCACTCAATATGTTGGCAAATTTGGAAGACATAGCAGTGGTCACAGGACTGGAAAAGATCAATTTTCATTCCAATCACAAATAAAGAATGTTTAAACTACAGGATAATTGTGCTCATTTCACATTCTAGCAAGGTTATGCTCAAATTCTTCAGGCTAGGTTTTAGCTACATGTGAATCAATTGAGAACTTCCAGGTTATGAGCTGGATTTAGAAAAGGCAGAAGAACCAGATCAAAATTGCCAACATTCGTTGGATCATAGAATAAACAAGAGAGTTCCAGACAGACATCTACTTCTGCTTCATTGACTACATTAGCTTTTGACTGTGTGAATCACAACAAACTGGAAAATTCTTAGACATGAGAATACCAGACCACCTTACCCACCTCCTGAGATACCTGTATATAGGTTAAGAAGTAACAATTAGAAGTGGGCTTGGAGCAATAGATTGATTCAAAATACAAACTGGGAAAGGGGTATGTCAAGGCTGTAGACTGTCACCCTGCTTATTTAACTTATATGCAAAGTACATCATGCGAAATGCTGGGATGGATGAAGCACAAGCTGGAATCAGGATTGCTAAGAGAAATATCAGTAACCTCATACATGCAGATTATACCACTCTAATGGCAGAAAGTTAAGGGGAACTAAAGAGCGTTTTGATAATGGTGAAAGAGGAAATTGAAAAAGCTGGTCTGAAACTCAATATTCAAAAGACTAAGATCATGGCATCTGGTCTCATCACTTCATGTTAAATAAAATGGGAAAAATTGGAAGCAGTGCAAGTTTTTTTTTTGTTTTTTTTTTTATTCAAAATCACTGTGGATGGTGACTGCAAACATGAAATTAATAGACACTTGCTCCTTGGAAGGAAAGCTATGACAAATCTAGACAGCATAATAAAAAGAAGAGACATCACTTTGCCAACAAAGGTTCATATAGTCAATGTATGGTTTTTCCAGTAGTCATCTACTGATGTGAGAGTTGGACCATAAAGAAGGCCGAGCGCTGAAGAATTGATGTCTTCCAATTGTGGTGCTGGAGAAGACTCCTTAGAGTCCCTTGGATTGCAAGATCAAACCAGTCAATCCTAGAGGAAATCAGACCTGAATATGTATTGGAAGGATTGATGTTGAAGCTCCAGTACATTGGCCACCTGTGTTATGAGCCATCACTGGGAAAAAAAAAAAAAAAATAAACCTGATGCTGGGAAAGACTGATGGCAAAAGGAGAAGGGGACAGCAGAGAATGAGATGGTTAGATAGTATCACACTCAATGGACATGAATTAGAGCAAACTCCAGGAGATAGTGGAGAACATGGGAGCTTTCCTGGTGGCTCAGATGGTAAAGAATCCACAAGCAACGATGCAGAAGACCTGGGTTCGATCCCTGGGTTGGGAAAATCTCCTGGAGGAGGTCATGGCAACTCACTCCAGTATTCCTGCTTGGAGAATCCCCATGGACAGAGGAGCCTGGAGGGCTACAGTCCCTGGGGTCACAAAGAGTCAGATACAACTGAGTAACTAAGCACAGCATATGGGGTTGCAAATAGTGGGACATGACTTAGGGACTGAACAACAACAACAACAAAATTATTTCGGACAATAATGTATATTTAACTGATTATCAGTTTACAAATATCTAGCTCCCCTTTCTTTTTCCATCTTAGATCTTTCTTTTGAGTGCATATTTTCCTGAATATACTCTTAATCCTTCCTTTAGTAATATAAAATTATTGGTGGTAAATTCCTTCCATTTTTGTTTAGTTACAAAGTCATTTTTTCTAAACTCTTCTTGACACGTAATTTTTCCGAGAACACAATTCTAGGTTGAGAGCTATTCTTTGTTTAGTACTTTGAAGATTTTATCTTCTAGCTTCTTTTGTTGCTGTTGAAGAATTTGGTTGTCATTCTGTAAGTGCTTTGCTTTTCCTTTCTGTTCTTAAGGTCTTTGTAATACACATTCTGTAATTTCAGTGCAGTATGTCTGAGTGTCTAGTTCTATCTTATTTTACAGTGTTCAGTATATATCCCACCTCTGCTACTTGTTAAACCATAATTTTCATGAATTTTGGAAAATTCTCAGTTATTATATTTTCAAATATTTGTTCTTTAATTATTAATTCTATTCTATTTCAGTAATGGGAACACTATACTTTAGTGAATTTACTGAATATATTTCATTTAAAAAGCTATATTTCTTTTTTTTGAATATCTTTGGTCAATCGGGATATTGTATAGATCTCATTTACTTTTTACTATTTTTTAATATTTAAATTGTAGTTATTTTATATTTTTATCTGAAGTAACAAGTATTATTTTAAGTTTTAAGCATAAAAATCTTATTTCTTCCAATTTGACCTATTACTTGTAACATTTTCCTCTAGGATTGGCGATATTTGATTTTTGGTTCATACATTAGGCTGATACAAAAGCAGCTGTGCTTTTGGACCATGAATTTTAAATCATAACTAGGCTCAAACATATGTTTATTAATTAAAATAGGAACAATTACAATCAACACATTTTTGCCAATGAGAAATAAGCTTGTTTATTCCTATAGCATAAAAATACATGCTTCAGGATTTAATAAACTCTTAGAAAGGATTTTCTGTCTCCTGTTGATTGTGGAAGCATTTTCCCTGCAAAAAGTTTTTTAGATTCTTCAAGAAATGGTAGTCAGTTGTTGAGAGGTCAGGTGAATAAGGCAGGTGAGGCAAAACTTTGTAGCCCAATTCATTCAACTTTTGACATATCTGTTGTGGGATGTGTGCTTGGGGGTTGTTGTGGAGAAAATTGGGCCCTTTCTGTTGACAAGTGCTTGCTGCAGGCACTGCAGTTTTTGGTACATCTCATTGATTTGCTGAGCATACTTCTCAGATGCGATGGTTTTGCTTGGATTCAGAAAGCTATAGTGGATCAGACCAGCAGCAGACCACCAAGCAGTGACCATGACATTTTTTCGTGCAAGTTTGGCTTTAAGAAGTGTTTTGGAAATTCTTCTCAGTCCAACAACTGAACTGGTTGTCATATAAAATCTACTTTTCATGGCATGTCACAGACCAATTGAGAAATGGTTCATTGTTGTTGTGTTCTTATTAGAGAAGGTGACACCTCAAGTGACTTTTTTTTTTTTGATCAGCTCATGAGGCACTCACTTATCAAGCCTTTTCACCTTTCCAATTTGCTTCAAATGCTTATGACCATGGAATGGTCAACACTGAGTTCTTTGTTAATTTCTCAGGTAGTTGTAAGAGGATCGGCTTTAAGGATGGTTCTCAGTTGGTCATTGTCAACTTCCAATGGCTGGCCATTGTGCTCCTCATCTTCAAGGCTCTTGTCTCCTTTGCGAACTTCTTGAACCCCCACTGCACTGCACATTCATTAGCAGTTCCTGGGCCAAGTGTGTTAATCTGCGAGTTGTCTCTGCAGCTATGACCCATTCTGAACTCAAATAAAAAATATCGCTCAAATTAATTTTTTTGTCTAACATCATTTCTATAGTTTAAAACAAACATAAAATAAACAGGAAATAATGTAACTAGCAAAAAGAAAAAAAAAGAAAAAATATGCATTAAAATGATGCACATAACCATATTTATTTAAGAATGTATTCCAATATCAAATGGCAAAGTTCAACAATGCAAAACCATAATTACTTTTGTACTAACCTAATATAGATCATGTAAACTTTTGGGAATCTGGAGGCCTGTTTTCAGCATCCTTTCCTCCAGAGAGATATCCATTTGCTTCTGTTCTGAGTCGGGAGGTGATTCAGTTTTGGGGTCATTCAGCCACCCTGCCAAGTTTTTTTTTTTTTTTTTTTTTTTACACAACTTGTTTTAAAGCAACTGAAATATAGCAACACTATTTGAATGTAGATATTACCCAATACCAACCTTTGTCAACAATTCAACAATATAAGCAACACCCTGCCAAGAATCTTCATTTCCTTCCTGAAAATTATGAGTGTGTCAGACACACTTTCCTATTAATAGTACTATGTCTTCAGTAAGATAGTTTGTTTCTGATTAATAGACTTTGAGTCTGAAAAGCATGTGGAAACATTGTTCTTAAAGGAGTTGATTCATTTTGGGGGGATTCCCCATTTTTATGTTCAGGGATACAGTTGGAAAATATTGACTTTTCTCATTTTCCAGCTTGCCATGTTTCATAAATGCACAGATTCTAGGTTCATTTATAAAAATAGAAAGACCATGTATATCCTAACTGATTAGCCTTTCTGTTGGTTTTTATTTTGTTTGTTATTGACAGGCACTCTCCACTATTTTTCTGTTAGTGAACAGCGTACATAGGTTTACAAGGAAGCTGTGTTCACATAGGTCATTCCATTCAGGATATCCTTACACAATAATGAGTAAGCTACAGGTTGTTCTTTCTCAAAGTTTTTTTTCTTTTTTTCTTCTTCCTTTCCAGATTTCTTCTGAATGACTTGTTGCTGCTGCTGCTGCTAAGTCACTTCAGTCGTGTCCGACTCTGCGCGATAATTGAATTACTAATTGTAGCATTTACCTTCAAGCTATATTTCTATTATTGGTTGCTTAATGCAGCCCAGCTCTTGTTTTCAGTGAACTCTTCCTTCCTGTTCTTTTGTTATGAGAAATGAATGGCTTAGAAAGAATGTGCTCTTCAAGATTTATCCCACTTTATACAAGTCCAGCATTAATTACATTTTAGGAAGAGTACTCTTTTTCATTGTGAGAGTTTCTTGGGAGTGTCTGGAACACTTACTGATGAAAACGCTTATTTAAACTAAACTATGACCATTAAGGGTGTGATCAATGCTTGAAGTCACTTTGCAGTTAAGATTATATTCAGCACTGGACATTGTTACCAATTTGTTTAGGGGCTTCCTAGTCCCTAAATCATCTTTGTTAAAATAAGCTACATCATTTCTGATGGCTTTGTGTCTGGTTGTATGGCCGTCTACAATTTTGGTGCTAAACTGTGCTGTCTGGGCCTGTTATGTCAGGGTTCTTCTTTCCCCATTTAGGTGAAGCAGAGTGGTGACAAACTCAGTGCTGTGTTTGATCACCAGTAATAACTAAGACTGTGATCTACTGTGATGAACAGGATGAAATAGGAGGAACTTAACTAGGAAGCTGTGGAACATTATTAGACAAAGCTGTGCATCTCTCAGACAGTAGTCTGTGGAATAAACTGCAAACTCTGCAACACATGGCTGGAGGGGGATCTGCCTATGCTACAAATCACAGTAACGACCAAAATCCTAGCACTGGCAACTTCTGTACCAGTAAAAAATCATTGCCATAGGGCAGATTTCGTTTATGCCCAGCACTTACCAAGCATGCTTTCCCCTTTATTTTTTTTTTTAAAGTAATGACATTGTAATCAGTATACTCTACCTGAAGAGTCAAGTATGTGTGTGCATGAGTTTTTTTTTTTTTCCTTTTAACAGCACTTAAATCCATTTCAGCATAATGTAGACTATTGATATGAGAACAATGGTGCTGTAATTCATAATAATGGATTTCAATGAATTTTAAAAAGGCATAACTAATGGAGAACCAAAGTGACTTTTCCCAGGAAATGCACCATGGGCTCTTCCATGAGAAACTGTAAATAACAGTTATATGAATCATTTCATAAGGATCTAAACACATTCTCCTTTCTGGCTATAATTTTTAAAAGTTTGGAGCGGGAATTTTACTTTCAGTAATCATTGTATTTCAACAGTTGAAATTTAAAAAAAAATCATTGTATTTCAACTGTTGAAATATTGTGGTTTCTCTTTTACAGTGTGTGTTGTGTCCAGATCAAATCCATGTATTCCAGCAGCTGTTGTTTCTACACAGCCTTTAGCACAAAGGGCTCTCACTAGTCACACCTAACACTTCAAGAACTTGGCCATATTCCTGCTGCTGCATAATCTGTCAGAATGTCTGATAAATCACAGATGTGTGCTAAATAATTATTGCCGGTTTTAATTAAAACTAGCTTGCAACTCTTAAACTCAATTAATGTCTTCAGAGTTGGCCTTAATTTTCTCACTGAGTAGCTTCTAATGAAGCATGACATTTTTTAGGTGTACTTGATAAATTTTATTTCAAAGAGAGACACTTTTCTCTTTCAATATTAAAAAAAGTCATAAAGTTTCCTCCACTCACTCCCTCACAAATAGATTGTTGAAATAACTTATTTTCATCTCTGAAATAACATTTTCCATACTTAAACAGAGATGACAATTCTGTTATTCTTAAAGTTATATAATAATGTTCTTAGAATTCTTGACAGAGGAGGTGATTTAAGCAAATGATTGTGTCACATCAGAGAACATTCGGAAAAAGTCAAAATCAATTCATAATATTATACAAGATATTGCTGTCTAAATTTTTATAAGCCTAAATTTAAATATTTTTGTAAAGTTGAGAAAACAGTTCAAATATTATTCTCTTCAGACATGTTTCTAGTATGAAGTAAGGATGCCATCAATTCTGAAAAGGTTTTGAATCTTACTTTAATTGATGTTATATCACATATGGTCCCAGTCTTTTGGGGCCTTGTTTTTGTTGTTTTTGTTTTATTCATCATGAGTAAAAAGAAGAGAAATGCAGTGAAACAAAATGGTTATTCTTAGTATTTACATTGAATTTTCTCATTCCATGAGTATTACTGCAGAAAAATCTATAACCTACATACATTTTCTTTTTTTAGCTTAGAAGAAAAGAGAGCCAACAGAACATTGACAATACTAATGTCCTATCTGTGCTATTTATATATCAAGTTAATCACTTTTCATGATTGAAAATAATTCAACAACTTCACTGATCATATTTGGGATATTAATAAACTCATGTTATGCATATGTGAGAAAATGTAACATTAGAAAATTATATTAGCTCAGTTGTGACCAACTCTTTGTGATCCTGTGATGGGAAGTTTTTCAGCCTCTAGAGCTCTACAGCTCCTGGTTACTACTGAAGAACCCATTGCACCTTCAATAGAGAGGGATCAAAAACAATGGGAATACAAAATTAACCCCCAGGTGTGGGACCAGGAGATTCCTGGACGAGCCCACCAAGCTGAACCAGTCATCATTGTCCTCCAAGATCCCACTCGGTTTCCTAACCGGAAACAATACCCTCTCAAAAGAGAGGCCCGAGAGGGACTACAGCCTTTAATAAATAAATTCCTTGCTTGTGGGCTACTGATCCCCACCAGTTCACCATGTAACACTGAGCTGTAACACTGATTTGTCTAAGAGCTATAACACGGTCCATTTGAGACCTGAGAGCTATAACACAGTCTATCTAAGACCTGAGAGTGATGACTCGTCGAGGGGGCTTTAATGTCCGTCACTCCAAATCTTGGTTGTGACGAGACAAAGAATCAAGGAACATACACTCGTGTGACAATCCCAAGGACTGTAGCCCACCAGGCTCCTCTGTTTATGGAATTTTCCAGGCAAGAATACTGGAGTGGGTAGCCATGCCCTTCTCCAGGGAATCTTTTTAAACCAGGGACCAAACTTAGGTGTCTTGCATTGAAGGCAGATTCTTTACCATCTGAGCCACCAGGGAGACCCAATTCAACCAAGTATAATTTATTTGTTCAACTGACCATGAACTTGAATTTAAGAACAGTGAAAAGAAGAGCAGCAGAGGGAGATCCAAGAGGGAGGGGACATATGTATAACATGCTTGATTCACTTCACTGTACAGCAGAAACTATGACAATTGTAAAGCAATTATACTCCAATTTAAAAAAAAAAATGGGAGAAAGGAAAAAAGAAGGAAAAACTGGCTGTCCAGTGGGGAATCTACATCATGTTAGGAGAAGTTGTCACATAGGCAATTGGTTTTGGTTTTGCTTCCTTTTTATCCTTCAGAAGGTCAAGTAGTTAAGCAAATAAATATTGCATCTGTTGAAAGCAAGTGCACAGTTACCAGTGCTTGCTACCATCATCTGTAGTGCTATAGATGTAGTGCTATAGCTTATTCACTATCTGCATCTATAGTGACTAAGAACATAAACTTCTGCTAAATGCACTGAGCATCACAACTCAGTTCCCAGACTTGCTACGTCTTAACCCAATTTCATAAACTTTTTGATCTATGTAATTCACTTTAATACATAATTTTTACCAGTTCATGAAAAGTTGTCATGAGCTTCACATGGGATGAAGTGTTTCATAGTACTAACATATAGTTAGCACAGAAACTCAATAAATGCTAGCTAGTTGCATTTTTTTTTTTAATTTGGGACATGGAGCCACAAGTTAAAAACAGGGAAAACCAATTCTTTCCAAGTCTATATGTGGAAATAACACTTATAGAAGTTTCTTAAATCTGCAGCATCTATATGTCTGATGGTGTCAGATCTGTTTCTCTGTCCTGCCCAATTTTAAAGTTGCCAACATCCCCTAAGTTACCAGTATGTACTATCTGGTCTGATGACATATTTCATTAGTACCAAAAAAAGCTGAATTTTATAATTTTCACATTTTTAAAAATTTTCCTCTAGGAAGACTTGTTATTCTTCCATTTAGCTGCATGATGCATGCCTACTCAGTCGTGTCAGACTCTTTGTGACCCCGTGAACTGTAGCCTGCCAGGCTCCTCTGTCCATGGGATTTCCAGGCAAGAATACTCAAGGGGGTTACCACTGCCTCCAGGGGATATTCCCAACCCTTGGTTGAAACCTGAGTTTCTTTTGCTTCCTGCATTGGCTGGTGGATTCTTTACCACTATGCTACCTGGGAAAACCCTGAGATCTCTGTTTCCCCCACTGCTTAATCAGCAATCAGCAGCAGCAGCATTTCTGGTATTATCTAAAACAATCACAAACAAACTATTGGATTGGGGCAGAAGAGTGTTTCTTTGAGTGTGTTGTGTGTGTGTGTGTTTTCCTGACCCTTGCTTTTTCATAATGCATAGTCACTTACTATATGTAAGTCATCATCAGCTTGCATTGTTGTTTAGGATTTGAAAAAAATTCTAAATTGTGTAATAATAACTCATCCTTGCTTTTGATTCTTTTCCCCCAGGTCATTAATAGCTTTCTCTTAATCAGAATAAAATTGGCTCATTTATCTTTTACAATAAAACACAGAGGAGAGGCAGTATAAAAGAAAAAGCAGATAAGAATAGGAGCCAGGAGATTTGACTCTAATCTCAGAGCTCTCAGCATTCAGTTTTGTCTTCTTAGAAAAGGCTTAATTTATTGGATGTAAGTTTGTTTACCTCTAAAACAGGGGAATGGAATAAGTAATCTCAAAATTCCTTTCTGTTTTATGATTCTAAATGCCATCATATTTTGGTGTCATGCATAATGTATGCTACTTACTTAACAGAAAATAACTGGTGTGGAACTTGTGAAAATCCTTAATAAGTAATTATCAAGGTAGACTGCATTGAAGTAGACTGCTCAATATGAAGTTCATTACCATGCAGTGTCACAGGATGCTACCCTTCAAAGTAGTAAAGTGGAAGATTTTTGTGCATATTCTCAAGACTCTTGATGGCAAATGGTGAAATAAATTCATATTTTACTGACATGGAAAGGTACACATTATTTATAAAGTCAAGAGATAATCTGAACAGATTTAATAGTTCTGAAATGCATTTAATAAGTAGGTAGATTTAAAGTCTGAAATACCAATGCAGATATTATACATTATACATGTATAATACTACATGTATAATGGTGTTGCACCCTACTATCGGAGAAGGCAATGGCAACCCACTCCAGTACTCTTGCCTGGAAAATCCCATGGACAGAGGAGCCTGATAGGCTGCAGTCCGTTGGGTCTCACAGAATTGGACATGACTAAAGTGACTTAGCAGCAGCAGCAGCATCACCCTACTACTGCAGGCAATTTAAAGCAATTAATCAAGACTCAGTTATGTGAGAAAAAAAAAAAAGCCTTCTCTTCTCTCTATAGTAAAGCAGTACTGTCCACAAATTTTAAATAATTAAGGACTATCAAAAGCAACTCAATGGACATGAGTTTGAGCAAGCTCCAGGAGTTGGTGAGGGACAGGGAAGCCTGGTGTGCTACAGTTCATGGGGTCACAGAGTCGGACATGACTGAGTGACTGAACTGAACTGATCAAAATAAAATATAAAAATTAACTAACTTTGAATTAGAAATGCAGATGTAAAATTACTTTGTATTTAGATTAAAAAAAAAACACCACTGAATCCACAGAAAAGAATTTTTCTGTCCTTTAGAAGTAAAGAACTTGGTTTCAGTAAGTTTAAAAGCCAGAGTAAATGAGAAAAAACAGTTTCCACTTGGGCACATGATGATTGATCCAGTGAGCCTGAATTCAGAAATAAACTTTACAATGACTTTGAAAGACTAGATTTTTATTTCCAATGATATCTGTCTGGGTAGTTCAATTGTCCACTGGCCAAATAATCTATTCAAATTATTACCTATACTTTTAGGTTTCATAAAACTTGAGCATTTTCTATTATAAAGAGTTTCAGAGTCAATGAGAATAAAGTTCCTTTTTAGTTATAAAAAAATGAAAGCACTTTTCAGGTTAACTTCCAA
>SJYQ01003258.1:217792-229746 GCA_006410935.1 Redunca redunca
TTAACTTCCAAAGGGTATTAAAAATCCATATTAATGAAAATATGGAAAGAATTTTATTCCATGAACCTTTCAACTCCATTTAAAAACATCTATAATATCATGGCATCTAATTATCACTCCTACAGCTTTTTTTTCTTCCCTGAGAGTTCAAAGCAATTTACATAGTTAATTCACTTTAGCAAAGAAAACAATTTAACAGGATAAAAGATACTGAGGCACATAATAGTTAAGACATTTGGTCACTATTATATAATTGGTGATGGAGAAATGAAATTTATTATTTGATGTTGAGATAAGATGATAAGGTTCAATCATATTCTTCCAGTTAAATTATGTTTGATCCTGAAAAATTAATGTCTCTGAGTCTCATTAATTCAGCATAAAACTGAAAAATCTTCCTTATTCAAGGTTACTATAAGTTTCCAGGGCACTGAAATAATTTATATTGGAAGGTTTGTTAAATTATCGAAGGTTACATTTAGAAAATGATGTATTCTTAACTCTTCTACACAGTCTCTCAAGGAGGATTAATTATTTATCTGATGCCTTGACCAAAACGTTTGAATGCCTTATGCCTACTGTACAGTATAGTTTTAATGTATCTGTATTCATATATTTCCCCATTTACTCCTTAATTCTGCTGGGACCCCAGTCTTAAAAGTAGTGAGGAGGATGAAGCTGTCAGGGCTCACGTGTTGCCTAGAGCAGAGAAGTCTGAGCACAGTCACTTAGGAGAACTGAATGCCAGGATCAGAATAAAATCACTTATAAGATATCAGAGGAGAGAATACAGGCATAGTCAGGAGACAGAGCAAGAGGTTAGGATCTGAGGGTGCTAACTAACAACAAGGAAATATGTGAAATATTCTGAAGCAATAGGGTTCCAGATGTAGGTCTTGAATAACTGAGAGGCCAGGAGAATTTTCATGGGGGTTGGCCGTATGGCACAGGCACCCTGAGCTCAGGTAAAGGGATGAGATAGGCTAGTTAAAAGAAGTCAGGTGTCTTAAAACCAAAGAACGGTGCCAAAACTCTCTTTCAATTAGGGACCGTATGGAGTCTTCCACTATTTATAATTCTGTCAGTGTATTACATTATTAACATCCAGCCTGGAGGGGTGAAAGCAAGTAATGTTAATGGAAATCAAGTAAAAATATGTTTAATTTTTCTATGGTAAAAAATTACTTTGCAAATAATATATATTTGCATATAGAAATATACAAAGGTTTTTGTATAATAGTGCTTGTTAAATCTAGAACTAAGCTTATATTTTAATGTGCATTTAAAACATACATGAGGAACCTGCTTTATTTATTCATTTAATCATTCACTCAATAGATGTATCGTGAGTATCTGTTCTGTGCCAGGTATATATTCAAGAAAGATAGCCTGAGTTCACAGTCTTTTAGAGAGGCTACTTTGAATGAATGATTATAAATGTGTTGAGTAGTAGATACAGTACATTTTTGGCATATATAAAATACTGCAGGGGCTTCTCTGGTGGCTCAGTGGTAAAGAATCCACTTGCAATGCAGGAGACTCATGTTCAGTCCCTGGGTCCAGGAGATCCCCTGGAAAAGGAAATGGCAACCCATTCCAGTATTCTTGTCTGGGAAATCCCATGGACAGAGGGGCGTGACAGATTATGGTTTATGGGGTTGCAAGAGTGAGATATAACTCTGCAACTGAACCATCACCACCCATTATATAATGCAAGGGATCAAAGAAGTAAATACACCCGAGGAAGCTGAAGCTTGACAGGATCTCTGTTATGGGAATATAGTGCAATTAAACGGAGAAGGCAATGGCAACCCACTCCAGTACTCTTGCCTGGAAAATCCCATGGGTGGAGGAGCCTGGTAGGCTGCAGTCCATGGGGTCGCTAAGAGTCGGATATGACTGAGCGACTTCACTTTCACTTTTCACTTTCATGCATTGGGGAAGGAAATGGCAACCCACTACAGTGTTCTTGCCTGGAGAATCCCAGGGGTGGGGGAGCCTGGTGGGCTGCCATCTAGGGGGTCGCACAGAGTTGGACACGACTGAAGCAACTTAGCAGCAGCAGCAGCAGCAGTGCAATTAAAACTAGTAATATGCATGTGGAATTCCCTGATGGTTCAGGGGTTAACACTAGGCGTTTACACTGTGAGGGCCTGGTTTCAATCCCTGGTTGAGTAACTAAAATCCCACCAGCTGTGAGGTGCCACCAAAAACAAAACAACAACAAAAAGACAAACTAGGAATACACAGCCACATTTTATAGATTTTAATCCCTATTGCTATAGAAAATTTTATGACCTTTTTATTGTTCAGTAGTAATAAAAGAAGAACACAAAAATAACCCAATAGAAGAAAATTAATAGCTTGAGTACTACTTTGTTCCACTTCAAATGCAGAATGTTTTTAATAATCAAATTTCAACACATAAATATATCTAGATTAAAATTAAACTATGAACTAAATCGAAATCAAACCAACATATGAGAAGAAAAGTTATTCTCAGTAACTGTTTTTGAGTGTTGATAACATTATTGTTCTGAAGCTCATGTGTATGGTATAAAGTGATTCAAGAAGTAAACTAATAATTAAGAATATTCTAATGCCATCATGACCAGTAGCAGTTAGACCTGGGATTCGCAATATGAAAGAAGAGATAAGATATTGTTCAGAAAGGTAAGTAAAAAGCACTACAACCTTGGATTTAGAATGCAAGTATCAGTATGATCTACTCCTGAGATAGTTTATGCTTACTGATACTGTAGCAAATGAGCATTTCTGGCAACCTATTTTTTAAAGTTATAAATCATATTTATTAATTCATTCTGTCCCATGTAATTAATTAATTTTTGGTGATTTGTATGAACTCAATAGGTTTTCTCATTTCAGTNACATATATCTCCTCCCTCTTGAGCCTTCCATCCCATCCCCCATCTGACCCCTCGAGGTCAGCATAGAGCACCAGGCTGAGCTCCCTGTGCTATGCAGCAGCTTCCCACTAGCTATTTATTTCACCCATGGTTGTATATATATATTTCATGTATATATATTTTTCTTTTCCAGATTCTTTCCCAAGTTACTACAAAATACTGAGTATAGGTCTCTGTGCTACATTAGGTCCTTGGTAGTTGTTTATTTTATATATAGTAGTATGAATATATTAATCCAAAATTCATAATTTATCACTCCCTCAGACTTTTGTTCTTGATCAATTATTTCCAGTAAATCAGAGCATCTATTAATAGTATCAACTCTAAGACTGAGTCTTGTTATTCCAGATGGTCACAATTAGGATAATATTGAAAGAATCCAAGAACCAGCTTGCTTTAAGGAATTCACACTAGCCAAAACAGGGAAATTTGAAGAACAAAAAAGATAATTTCAATTGGTTGAACCATATAAATTGTTTGGATTCATTAATACCTTTCTTATCAAAAAATAATTGCCTTCAATGACGATAGAGAACCAATGTGCTAACTTGGAATTTGACAAAAATCACAAAATCAAATATTTATCCTGCTTTGTTAGTATGAATTCTACCATTCAGTTCAGTTCAGTTCAGTCGCTCAGTCGTGTCCGACTCTTTGCGACCCCATGAATCGCAGCACGCCAGACCTCCCTGTTCATCACCATCTCCCGGAGTTCACTCAGACTCACGTTCATCGAGTCCGTGATAATATCAGAGAAGGACATATCTCTTTCTTAAAGCATTTCAACTAACAAATAAACAAATGATAGATTTAGAATATTATCATTTTGAAAATTCCGTGCATTGGTGGATATAGAAACCATTCATCAAGAACTACTAATAGCACAAAAGACTACCAAACACAGTCACCTTTCTGAGAAAACCCTTCCCCACCACCATCAAAGGGATCAAGCCTCTGGGTCCAGCCTCTGGGTCCAGCTCCGATTTGTGGAAACACAAAAGTTCCAGCAACTTGTTGAATGGCACTGTAAGCATACAATCAGAAATCTAGACTCTAGGAAACCACAGATCAAATGATCTAGCTTTTTCATCAGGTGAATTGTAAAGGAAGATAATGAAAGGAGAACTAAAAATACACATATTTTTTAAAAATGTTCAAAACCAAACAATAGGAATAAATACATAGGTGATAAAGCTAAATTAACTCATGGAACTGCCAATTAATAATGGTTATATTTGTGTAGAGAGAGGGCTCCCCAGGTGACGCTAGTAGTAAAGAACTTAGTGGCCCACCAATGCAGGAGATGAAGGAGATGCAGGTTCCATCCCTGGGTCAGGAAAGTCCCCTGGAGAAGAAAATGGCACCCCACTCCAGTATCCTTGCCTGGGAAATCCCATGGACAGAGGAGCTTGGTGGGCTCAAAGAGGGTCCATGGGGTCTCAAAGAGATGGATACAACTGAACAGATTTATTTATTTTATTTACTGGTAGAGAGAAAGGTTTGGAATTGGGATGAGGCACAGCTTCAGACAGATTTTATTTTCTTGGGCTTGCAAATCACTGCTGATGGTGACTGCAGTGTAAAAGACACTTGCTCCTTGGAAGGAACACTATTAACCTTGACAGCATAATAAAAAGCAGAGATATCACTCTGCCAACAAAGGTTCATATAGTCAAAATATGGTTTTTCCAGTAGTCAAATACTGATGTAAGAGTTGGACCATAAAGAAGGCTGAGCATCAGATAATTGATGCTTTCAAATTGTGGTGCTGGAGAAGACTTGGACAGCAAGGAGATCAAAGGAGTCAATTCTAAAGGAAATCAACATGAATATTCACTGAATGGACTGATGCTGAAGCCACCTGATGTGAAAAACCAATTTATTGGAAAAAACTCTGATGTTGGGAAAATTGAAGGCAAAGGAGGAAGGGGGCCTCAGAGGATGAGATGGTTGGATGGCATCACAAGCTCAATGGACATGAATTTGAGCAAACCATGGGAGATAGTGGAGGACAGAGGAGCCTGTCATGTTACAGTCCATGGGGTCGCAGAGACTTAAACACGACTTAGGGACTGAACGACAACAACAGCTTCTGACATCTGTGACAAAGTCTTAGTTCTTGTCCTGGGTGGTAATTACAAGGGCATTTACTTTATAGCAACTCACTAAATTGTAGTGTTTTTTTGTTATCTTTTGTGCCTGCATTTTATTTTTTAGGTTTAAAAATAAAATAAAACATCAGTTTTTCATAGCCTACTACCAAAATATGCGATTAAGCTAGGTTATATTTTTCCTCAGTATATGGCTTATTATTTTTAATTACTCTCCTTTTTTAGGTGTTTTATGAAAAAAAAATAAACTCAAATATGCAATAATTTAAAAATGGGCCAAGTGTTAAGAGTCATATGATAGATGTAAAATCAGAAATGAAACTTTAATGTTTTGAGAAACTAGCACATGTTATTTGTGTATTGAGTACCTTATTGGATACATGTTTATTAGAGGAAGACAATCTGCAACCAAAAATCATGATTACACCAGAAAGCCCACTGATACCATGAATCCCTCCACTCTTGCACAAAACGAAATTTACCGATAATAGTTTAGAGATCTTATCTTCAGACAGCTGGAGAGTAGGGTTTATTTTTAATTCTATAAGATATCTTCAGTTGTGGTATGTTTCACTGGCGCTTGTTTAGCAAACTCAGCTGTCCTTAGAGCATGAGGCAAGAAACTTCCTTTAAATAGATATTTAATATTTTAATATTACAGGTCATGACTCTATTTGTTTTATGTATTTCCATTTCATGCTATGCCTTTGAAATCAGAATATAAATTTATAAATCAAGCGCATACTATAATAGTTTCATTGCAAATGAAAAATATCTCAGATGAATGAACTTAATCATCAAACATATTTACATTAAAGATGAGAAAGAAAAGCTAACTTTCAAGTTATTTTTTCATTCTGTAGTTTTTTTTTTTTTTGGTAAATAATCAAATAACTTATTGTATAAATGGGTGGAAACTTTGGATATAACCAAATACTTTGTTGGATGTATTTTTTAAAAAGTAGTAAAAAATACTACTTTTGAGACTGCAAATGGCAGGCTAATAAGACATAAAAGAAAACAGTACTAACAAGTTTGTCATTTAAAATCTCTTATCTTGCTATGTGTAGCCATCGTTTCAAGTTTATCTCTATGTACTATGTACCTTTCATTAATTAAATCACCCATTAATTATTTTATTTAATGATATTAGGGTTTCCCTGATAGCTCAGATGGTAAAGAATCTGCCTGCAATGTAGGAGACCTGGGTTCGGTCCCTGGGTCAGGAAGATCTCTTGGTGAAGGAAATGGCAACCCACTCCAGTACTCTTGGCTGGAGAATTTCATGGACAGAGGAGTCTTGTGTGCTACAGTCCATGGGGGACAGTCCATGGGGGTCACAGGACTAAGTGACTGATGCACAATGATATTATTATGTCATTTCTCACAGTAATATTTATATTAAATATATAAAGAATGGTACTTAAACATCAAGGCAAGATCAGAAATTTAACTATTATGTTGCTGTGTAAGCCAATAAAACTAATGCTTTTAATCATTAGCCTCCCATTATTGGGAGGTAAACAACAAGTGTGTAGACATAAATCACCTGATGAGAAAATTGACTCTAAATTACAACTGGAATTTCTCCAGCTTTTTCTTTTCCCCCATTGGTGGAGATATCAAAAACTGCCCCAGAATTCAAAGGTAATAAATTCACAAATTTTATATTTCCTGTCACTTTGTATACATGTGTTTTTGTTGTTTTCTATACCATAAATGGGTATGAAACATGTTTCCCAGTGCTTGACATTAAGCTCAGGATGGTTAGTTTTAGCTATAAGAGAAATACCTCTGTATTTGTTACATCAAGACCCAAATTCCAGCTCTTAACACCAGGCTGATGATCAATTTTGAAAGAAGAAAATCATTTTTCTAAGTTAGTAGCAATTAAGGCCAACAATTACTGGTAATTTAAGCAATCCAGATCCAGGCTGGCTAATATTAAGATCATCTGAATAATGATTTTATTATTAACCACAGTCTGTATTTTAATCAATCTACATTGCTCATTAAGGAATTGAAGATCTCTGACCTTTTTAACTTTTGATTTTATATTGGAGGATAGCCTATTAATAACTTTGTGATAGTTTCAGGTGGACAGCAAAGGGATTCAGCTATATATATATATATATATATCCATTTTGGATCCAAACTCCCCTCCCATCTAGGCTGCCACATAACTGAGCAGAGTTCCCTGTGTTACACAGTAGGACTTTGTTGGTTATCCATTTTAAATATAGCAGTGTGTATATGTTGATGTCAAATTACCCAACTACCCTTAAAAGTGAAAGTGAAAGTGAAGTCACTCAGTTGTGTCCAACTTTTTGCGACCCAGTGGACTGTAGCCCAGCAGGTTACTCTGTCCATGGGATTCTCCAGGCAAGAATACTGGAATGGGTTGTCATTTCCTTATCCAGGGGAATCTTCCCGACCCAAGGATCTAACCCAGGTCTCCCGTATTGCAGGCAGACGCTTTAACTTCTGAGCCACCATGGAAGCCCCCCCTCCCATTTTTTTTTCCCCTAGCAACTGTAAGTTCCTAAGATCTCCGAATTTTAAAACCTGTGCTAGCTAATTTTCAGTAAGTTCACAGTATTTTATAAGCTGAAAACTATTCTCCTTAGTACTAATTCTTTCCTTTAAGAACTTGAACCTGTTATTTAACATTTAGAGAGTATATTCTCTTTAGTCTGTTCTCAAAGGGTCAATATTAATGGAATATAAATTTTATTCTTTGGTAGTTTCTTATACTCAGTAATTTTAAGATCGCTTTGTTCATATTGTTAGTAAGTTGCTACTTAAAAAAGAAATTAGACATTATATACTGTATCCCATGTTTTAAAGGCAATCTAGTCTAGTTCTAACTAGAATTAGGTCAGGCTTTTAAAAAAAAAGAATGCAGTTAGCCATTAAGAACTTCAATAATGATCTCTAATATATTCACTTCAAATTTATATTTAATTGCTATGACACTGACAAGTTTGAGAAACCAGATAAGCCTTGTCAAATATGTGAAGTCACTGAATTTCTTCTAAAAGTATATGAGGTTAACATATAAGTCAGTCCTGTTTCCATACAGAAAAGGAAAATGATGAAAGATCTGGCATAATCATCTTTTTTTTTTTTTCCTGAAAGGAGGTTTCCATTTGTTTAATTATCAAAAAAGATGGCTAGGAGAAAAGTTCTCACTTGAAACTTAAAATTCAATTTTCTGACCCGGAGATTTATGTCTAAACATTTGATGGTAGCATATTCACATCTATCTAAACTTGGTGATTAAAAATATTAGTTTGATTGCTTTTGAATTAACAATAAATATATTTCTGGTTTTGCCATTATGGCTAAATTCTATTATTTTATCAGGTTAGCTATATTTTTGTAATATCTATTTAACATTTAAAACATTAAGATTACATTAATAGTATCCAAAGGTGGCCTCCCTAAAAGAATAATGTCCTATCTATTATTTAGATTTCATCATTATTGTCAGATACATATTGAAAGTCTTTGGCTGAGGGTAAAGAGTAAAGATTGTAAGAGCAAGGTTACCTCTCACAGCTATCGAGGACTTGGCGGTTGAATACTTTTCACTCTCCATGGGAAGAGAAAATCCCACCTCTTTCCTTCTTGCTACATTTGTGCGATCGAATTTACTTAGAGAGCAATTAAACATTTTCCTTCTTCAAAATATAGGCACAAAATATATCCCCGATCACAAAGCCATTTATTATGCTATTCCCAGTTCCACTGGCAAAATCACAGGCAAAAAGTCAATCTACCACTGAGAAAGCTGCCTTCCAATTAGGTAGCATGGCAGGGGGCCAAGGTAAATCAGCATTTCCATTTCCAGATAGCATCCTGAAGCTAACAGTGCAGCTCAATATTTTGCATCAGCCAGGAGGCTAAAATTACTTGAAATTTTCTGGAAAACTTTAATTGTGACATTTTAAATAGATCCCTAAGGGAGTAGCTACCCTTTACTAATCATCTTTGCCACATAGATCTGAATTTAATAATTTAAATGCAGAAGCAAAGTGAATAGAGATGGAGTGAAAACCAAGATGACATAGTCTAAGCTCTGTTTTGCTCTATCCAGATCAATTGATTGTGTATTATCAGTTCCTCACGTTTTACCCTGTTAGGAAGTTGCAGCTGCTGATCTGGTTTTCTGGTGTGAAGTTTGAAAAAAAGAGAAGATTTCAGCTGTGCATTTATAATGAATGCTGCTGTTCTAAGGAAGAGAATAAGATAGCAGTCTTGGCAGATGGGAAAGAGACTTAGGGAGTAAATGGCTGAAGAGGTAATATCTATGTTCAAAAATTATTATATAAAGAATCAAACTTTATGCCAATTTCAGAAGGAGAAACAAACTTCAGGGTCTTTTTCATGTAAGGTATTCTAATATTTAATTATTTTAAATTTATATTTATCTGCTATTCAACATCTATAGAAGAAAGAGCAAGGTATTTGCAGTAAATCAGAATTTAAATTATCACTGGATTTTAGCATATCAATTTCTCAGAGTTTGAGCTTTCATTTTCTATAACCTGTAGGACATTATGTGCTTCACTAGATTCACAGGTCCAGATATGAAAATATATATGAAGATACTTTGTAAAAATTTAAAGGCCTAAACTTAGAGAAAATTATGGAGAAAATGAACTTATTAAATTTCCCTGAAACTTGAAGTTTTACTAGGCAAAATAAGAGTTTTCAAAATATTGTTTCCAAACTATTTGAAATGTTGTATAGATAAATACATCATGCTCAATAAAGAAGTTGGTGTAGAGTGATTATTGGTCACGGGCCCTTGCTCTGAAAGTCCCATGTCATTTAGTGTTGAAATCACTACAATCAATTGTAATTTTTAAAAAATTTTCTATCCTGATCATTCTTCATATTGCTCAAATTCAAGTCTCTAAAACATGATTTCCTCATATCTCCTATTTAAGAACTGCATATGTCCCCTCTTGTTTATCTGTTCAAGTGTGTGCTAAAGTGATTTCAGAATAGCCAAAATCCCCTTCGTTTGTCCTATGAACATCTAACTCCCTAACTTCCAACATAAACATGTATGTGCCCCAGGACATTTGACCTCTTTCTTCATCTCATACTGTGTTCACACTTCCTCTAATGACCCCTTTCTATTCATCCTTTAAAGGCGGCCTTCATTGTTTTTCTGCAGACTTTGTCATTTTTCTGCAAAATGTTAACTGCGTTTTTCAGCACTGTGCACTGACTTGGGATCATCTTGCTCTAAAGCATGATATGCATATTCTATAAACTGGAGCACAGACTTTTCAGGATGGGGAACACGTGTATACCTGTGGCAGATTCATGTTGATGTATGGCAAAACCAATACAATATTGTAAAGTAATTAACTTCCAATTAAAATAAATAAATTTATACTTTAAAAAAGAATAAAAAAATAAATACCATTTCAAAACTTATTATCTGAGAGAAACTGGGCAAGCTTGCATCTGTTTACAAAAATAGGATCAGTATTTCTTACCTTTAAAAGTTGTTTTGTAAATTCAAACAGCCACTGTATAAAAAAACAAAACAAACAAAAAAACAAAAAACAAAAAAAAACACTGGGCCTAGTGCCTGGTATATAATAATTTTCATTGTTGACTTTAGCTCTGATTTCTTACACAATGCTTTGTTCTCTGTTTCATGTGTATTTATTCTGTTTTATCACATGTAGCATGTCTAGTGTATCTTGATGATTTCCTCTTTTTCAATGTGGTAGGCAGAATAATACTCCCCCAAATTTATGTTAGATTACATGGAAAAGGGAATTAAAGCCATATGTATTTAGGTTGCTAAGCAGCTAACTTTAAAATAGGGAGATTCTCCTAGGTTGTCCATATGGGCTCAATGTAATCAAAAAGTTCTTATCAGTAGAGGACAGAGGCAGAAGCAGAATTCAGAAGTGATGATGGGAGCAGTCAGAGAGATGCTGTGCAGCTGGCTTGGAAGGTAGAGAAAAGGGATCACAGGATAAGAAATTTAGGTGGCCTCTAGAAACTGGAGCAAACAAGGTAATTGATTGTTCCTTAGGTCTTCTAGAAAGAAAAACAGCCCTGCCAACCCTTGATTTTAGCTCACTGAGAGCTGTGTTAGACTGTCCTACAGAACTGCAAGATAATGAATGTGTGCTCTTTTAGCCACTTAATTTGTGGTCATTTATTACAGCAGAAAATAAATCCAACAGACCAATTCTCCATAACTTCAATGTGCATGACACTGGTACATAGAATGGAGTTTGGGATGCACAAGTACACACTGCTATTTTTAAGATGGATAGCCAACAAGGACCTACTGTACAGCACAGAGAACTCTGCTCAGTGTTACGTGACAGCCTGGATGGGAGGGGGTTTGGCCTAGAATAAGTACATGTATATGTATGGCCAACTAATAGAGTTTTGCCAAGAAAATGCACTGGTCATAGCAAACATCCTCTTCCAACAACACAAGAGAAGACTCTACACATGGACATCACCAGATGGTCAACACCAAAATCAGATTGATTATATTCTTTGCAGCCAAAGATGGAGAAGCTTTATACAGTCAACAAAGACAAGACCAGGAGCTGACTGTGGCTCGGACCATGAACTCCTTATTACCAATTTCAGACTCAAATTGAAGAAAGTTGGGAAAATCGCTAAATCATTCAGGTATGACCTAAATCAAATCCCTTATGATTATACAGTGGAAGTGAGAAATAGATTTAAAGGCCTAGATCTGATAGATAGAGTGCCTGATGAACTATGGACTGAGGTTCGTGACATTGTACAGGAGACAGGGATCAAGACCATCCCCATGGAAAAGAAATGCAAAAAAGCAAAATGGCTGTCTGGGGAGGACTTATAAATAGCTGTGAAAAGAAGAGAAGAGAAAAGCAAAGGA
>SJYQ01003258.1:231679-250032 GCA_006410935.1 Redunca redunca
AATGAGTCAACTCTTCGCATGAGGTGGCCAAAGTACTGGAGGTTCAGCTTTAGCATCATTCCTTCCAAAGAAATCCCAGGGCTGATCTCCTTCAGAATGGACTGGTTGGATATAAACTTTTAAATCAGAAAAATATTCTCTTGATAAAGTAAAATAATGTACTTATTTTCATCAATATATAGAGAGGTTGTTTAATTCTTCTTCTAGTACCTTGCATTTTTTTTTTGTTAATCCAGCATATGTTTATTATATCCCAGTGACAGTTTTTATTTTTAAGGATTGAAAGATTATATCTCATCCTTTTACATAATCATATTCCTATCGTGAAAACATATAATAGTCCATATGAAAATTGCAACAACACAGTATGCTTCTGAAGTACAGAGGTGAGGAGAATACAGGGTCCCTTTTACTTTTACTTTGTATAAAAGTAAAAGAGACATTTGAAGTAAACCTTGGAAAAATAAGAGCTCTCAAGACCAATGAAAGATGCCTGCTACAATACCTGGCACAAGATTGATTTTATTAATATTTGTTGTATAAATCAAGGTAAAGGAAGCTGATTTCACTTCTTATGACTGGCAATTCCCTTATTAACTTAATGCATGTTTATTTTATACCAATGATTGTGCTTACCGTTAAGGATTCATATATATTCTCACAATATTTGAAGCATTTATTGGAGACAAAAAACAATTGTGGTGTATGAACCCTCTTCAAGAGAAGATTTTTATACTTTCTCATGTGAATCATTATATAACAAACATAGAAGAGATTCTATTGGCTTTATTCATTAGTTTGGTAAATGTATTGATGTGATATACAATTTCCCAAAACTTTGAGGCAAAGCGTTTCCTTATGACACACTCATGTTTTAATGGAAAATAAGTAAATTTAAAAAGTTAATTAGTTACAGAGCTCAGAGTAAGCCTTGCTGAGGAAAATATCATCAGAGCTGAGAAAGAGACAGACTTGGGAAGATCCAGAGAAAGAGCATTCCAAGCAAGAAAGATAACAAGACCACAGTGAAGCAAGCGGCTTTCATAATGTCAAAACCACAGACTCTGGTTCTGTTCCTATTTTACACAGAAGTAAACAGTCTGTAACTTGCCCTTAAGTTTTTCTACTAGGAATGTGTATTTGAACACAGATTTTTGGACTTCAAGTCACATAAACAAAGGGCAAAGAATTCTTCATTATAGAGAAGTCACAGCACTCTGGGAAGAATCAGGAAAAACTTTATGGAAAACATAGCATGCGGTTTATAACTTGAAGGAGAGGTGAGATGTTAATAACTGAGAAATATGAAGGCACCCCAGGTCAGCATGTCTGAATGAAGCAGAAAGAAGGGATATTACAAATTCCTTGCAGTAATATAACAAATGTGTATCAAAAGTGAGAGAGTAGCTGTCTGGAAAGACTGCTTGAGTTCAGATATGGTCTTTAATCTTTAATTTAGTACTCAGCAGAACACTGATGGAAGTAGCAGAGGGGAGTCTTAATAATAAGTGAAGTAGGAACACCAGCGGTGATTTGAGAGCATAGCAATGACAAAACCAATCAGGAAGCTATCACAATAGCCCAGATAAAAGGTCCACTAAAGATTTCAACTAGGGCGGTTGAACTTTGGTAATAAAATGACAGAAATGTAACAATTACTTGGAAGTTGATTAGATATGGGGGAATAAAAAGGATAATGGAAAATATTATAATAAAGAATAATCAGAGATGATCTCCAGTTTTTCTAGGTTGGCACCATTGGTACAATTTACAAAAGAGAAATTCAAAGCCTAGAAGACTTGTATAGAAAAGCCAGTGAATTAGAATGATGATGCTGAACAAGAGAGTCTATAAGTAATATAGTACTAGATATCAGAAATAAAATCAGAAATGACACAGAATTGGGAGATATGGATTTGCCCTGCACAAGAAAAACAGTTAAAAATGAGACAATGTCTGAGGTAGTTTCTGGAGAGGGAGGAAACAAAGAGAGAGAGAGAAAGTTGCCCCAAACCTCAGAATACCTGTACAGAGTGCAGCACAGGACAGAGACAGGGACAGAATATGGACAAAATAAAGAAAACAGACACTTAACAAGAGATGAGGTACCAGACAGGAATGACTTTAAAGAATGAGACACATGAAAGCAAATTATTTCAAAACAGTGAGGCACATAAGGTGAAAAGCTGATCTAGAGACGAACTGCTGTTAAGATATCTGAGCATTATATCAAAAGAAATGTGAGGGTGGGATTGAAAATGACATAGTCAGGTAGTCGGTAGATAAATCTTAGCCAACATTTCTACTGTGGCTTTCTCTGAAAAGATATACTTTTAGCAATTAGAGATATCTTAGTAAGCCACAAAGTGGGTGAAGGTGAATTATTTGTAAATTTTGGCCCTGGTGAAGTGAAAGTCACTCAGTCGTGTCCAAGTCTTTGCGACCCCATGGACTATGCAGTCCATGGAATTCTCCAGGCCAGAATACTGGAGTGGGTAGTATTTCCCTTCTGCAGGTGATCTTCCCAAATCAGGGATGGAACCCAGGTCTCCTGCATTGCAGGCAAATTCTTTACCAGCTGAGCCACAGGGGAAGCCCATTGGCCTTTATGAGTATAATTCAAGGAAAGACCTATCCTCTGTACAGTACTGACACTTAAAGCCTAGTTCAGGAATAAATGCTCAGTTTAAATATAGTCAGGAGACTCTGATGTTGCTAAAAGTAATTAGATATAAAAGGAAGAGAAAGACAAAGCTAGAAAAACACTTTTCTCAATACAAAAAGAGCGATAGAATTATTATTGTTTTTTTAATAGAATATAGTATTATTGTTTGTTTAATAGAATATAGGATTTACTATATGTGCCTTCCTAACCCTTATCATCATAAATTCTGTGATCCATTGACTGCCTAACATTCAAAGAAGCAAATGTTTGTTTCCAGTTTCTTACCATATGCTCACTTCTTGACATCTAATATATAATTTTTTATCTCACTCCTTAATGGAAGTACTGTCCTAATATTCAGGTGTTCTCTTTTTATTCTTTTTATTATATTTTTAACTAGATGATAATTACTTTATATTATTGTGATGGTTTTGCCATACATCAAAATGAATCAGCATTATATATACATATGTCTACTCCCTCTTGAACCTCCTTCCCACTTTCCTCACCATCCTATGCCTCTCGGTTGTCACAAAGCATAGTCTTTGGGTTCCCTGCATCATACATCAAACATCACCAGCTATCTATTTTACATGTGATAATGTGTATATTTCAAGGCTATTCCCATATCATCTCACCTTCTCCTCCCCCCAATGGGTCCAAAATATCTGTCTCCTTTGGTGCCCTGCAAATGGATTCATGAGTAGTATCTTTCTATATTCCATATATACGTGTTAATTTACAATATTTGTCTTTCTTTTTCTGACTTACTTCACTCTGTATAATAGGCTCTAGGTTCATCTACTTCATTAGAACTGATTCAAATGAATCCCTTTATATAGCTGAGCAATATTCCATTGTATATATGTACCACAACCTCCTTATTCTTTCATCTATTGATGGATATTTAGATTGCTTCCATGTCCTAACTATTGTAAATAGTACTGCAATGAAGATTGGGGTACATGTGTCTTTTTTAGGTCCGGTTTCTTCAGGGTATATGCACAGTAATGGGATTGCTAGATCATCAAGAAGAACCACTTAGAACCAGCCACAGAAGAATAGACTGATTTCAAATTGATAAAGGAGTACATCAAGGCTGTGGATCACCCTCCTTATTTAACTTATTTGCAGAGTACATCGTGAAAAATGCTGGGCTGGATGAAGCCAAAGCTGGAATCAAGATTGGCAGGAGAAATATCAATAACCTCAGATATGCAGATGACACCACCCTTATGGCAGAAGGTGAAGAGTAACTAAAAAGCCTCTTGATGAAGGTGAAAGAGAAGAGTGAAAAAGCTGGCTTAAAACTCAACATTCAAAGAACTAAAGTCAAGGCATTGGTCCCATCACTTTATGGCAAATAGATGGGGAAACAATGGAAACAGTGACAGACTTTATTCTGGGGGGCTCCAAAATCACTGCAGATGGTGATTGCAACCATGAAATTAAAAGGCACTTGCTCTTTGGAAGAAAAGCTATGACAAACCTATACAGTGTATTAAAAAGCAGAGACATCACTTTGCCAACAAAGGTTCATATAGTCAAAGCTATGGTTTTTCCAGCAGTCATATATGGATGTGAGATTCGGACCAGAAAGAAAGCTGAGCACTGAAGAATTGATGCTTTTGAACTGTGGTGTTGGAGAAGATTCTTGAGAGTCCTTTGGACTGCAAGAGATCAAACCAGTCCATTCTAAAGGAAATTTAAAAATAAATAAATAAATAAAGGAAATCAGTCCTGAATATTCATTAGAAGGACTGATGCTGAAGCTGAAACTCCAATACTTTTGTCATTGATGCAAAGAGCTGACTCATTAAAGGTCTGATGCTGGGAAAGGTTAAAGGCAGGAGGACAAGGGGACAACAGAGGACAAGATGGTTGGATGGTATCACTGACTCAATGGACATGAGTTTGCACAAGCTCCAGGAGATGGTGAAGGACAGGGAAGACTGGCGTCCTGCAATCCATGGGTCACAAAGAGTTGAACGTGACTGAGCAACTGAACAACAACAGCAAACACTTGAACATCTCTCCTCCGTTGGTTTTCCATAACTCTACTACTCAGTTGCTCTGCTTTCAACCCTTACGGCTCTCATTAAATTAGTTTTTCTAAGAAGAGGAGAGAACCTGCTCTATCCCATCACTTATTGTATAAGGCTCCACTTTGACCAAAGAAAAAGCAACAAATGTATTTTCTACCTATCTTTTACTAGTAGAGCAGTTATAAAAGGAAAAACATATCTCAAAGTCAATAAAGTGTTCCAGTTAACCTAATCTTCAATTGTCTTTCTTATGCTGATGCTGACTACCAATTTTCATTATGATTAATACCTTGTAATACAGTAGTTCAAGTTTACAGCCTTGATGAATATTCAGTCTTTTTAGTGCAAGTAAAATAACTTTTTAACCACATACATGTATCTGCACATTACTTAGCATTTATCATCATTAAGGTAAATTGAATCACCAAGATACAAGCCTGTATTACGCCATTGAGAAAAACCAGCTCATTTGTTAAATGAGGTCTTAGAAGGTTAAAATTTCCTAATGAGCTATTATATTTGTGTAAGTGTAGGATGTCCATTGAACTGTTTATCTCTAAAACCTTATTAAAAGATCTGAATCATCTGTCTGCCCCTATGTATTTTGTCACTTTCCTTTCCTAATAACTCATTTACTGTTATATATGGTTAATAATTATTCAATAATTATTTTCTAAGCTAAATCATGAAATAATTTTAAATTTCATTTTAAAAGACAAGTAGTTCTATTTCCAGTTTTTTAAGGAATCTCCACACTGTTCTCCATAGTGGCTGTACTAGTTTGCATTCCCACCAACAGTGAAAGAGGGTTCCCTTTTCTCCACATCCTCTCCAGCATTTATTGCTTGTAGACTTTTGGATCACAGCCATTCTGACTGGTGTGAAATGGTACCTCATTGTGGTTTTGATTTGCATTTCTCTGATAATGAGTGATGTTGAGCATCTTATCATGTGTTTGTTAGCCATCTGTATGTCTTCTTTGGAGAAATGTCTGTTTAGTTCTTTGGCCCATTTTTTGACTGGGTCATTTATTTTTCTGGAATTGNAAAGTGTTCTAGTTTCACTCTTTTACAGGTGGTTGACCAGTTTTCCCAGCACCAATTGTTAAAGAGATTGTTTTTAATCCATTGTATATTCTTGTTTGACCCAGCAATCCCACTGCTGGGATTACTGGGAAGACACACCGAGGAAACCAGAACTGAAAGAGACACATGTACCCCAATGTTCATTGCAGCACTGTTTATAATAGCCAGGACATGGAAGCAACCTACATGTCCATCAGCAGATGCATGGATAAGAAAGCTGTGGTACATATACACAATGGAGTATTACTCAGCCATTAAAAAGAATACATTTGAGTCAGTTCTAATGAGGTGGATGAAACTGGAGCCGATTATACAGAGTGAAGTAAGCCAGAAGGAAAAACACCAATACAGTATACTAATGCATATATATGGAAACGATAACCCTGTATGCGAGACAGCAGAAGAGACACAGATGTATAGAAGTCTTTTGGACGCTGTGGGAGAGGGAGATGGTGGGATGATTTGGGAGAATGGCATTGAAACATGTATAATATCATATATGAAATGAATCACCAGTCCAGGTTCAATGCGTGATACNAGGGAGATGGTGGGATGATTTGGGAGAATGGCATTGAAACATGTATAATATCATATATGAAATGAATCACCAGTCCAGGTTCAATGCATGATACTGGATGCTTGGGGCTGGTGCACTTAGACGACCCAGAGGGACGGTATGGGGAGGGAGGAGGGAGGAGGGTTCAGGTTGGGAACACGTATATACCTGTGGTGGATTCATTTTGATATATGACAAAACCAATACAATATTATAAAGTAATTCACTGCCAATTAAAATAAATTTATATTTTAAAAAATAAAAGACAAGTAATTAGGAAAGCTAAATTTTAGTACAGGGTTGTGTTAAAATGGACATGATCTTGTTTTAATCCTTGGGCAAGGTTGAAAATTTTGAGAATGAGATATGCCTACAAAGTTAAAACAATCTATTAATCAGGAACAGAAATCTTTTTTGTAGTTTTATAGAGAGATGATAATTTGTCTCCATGGCAAAAGCCAAGGGGAAAAATAATATATGTTATAAGCAAAGATGAAGAATATCATTTTGTGGCAGAGGAGTTTCAACAGACTCTGGTCAAGGACAAGTATTTCTAGTTCAATAAGACCATGTATAAATTGTATGAATTGAAATATCTTATTTGTCCTGAGATAGTTATATTAAAACATTTTTTGCATCATCAAAGAAAATCTCATTATTCAAAATGATGCCAAGGTGTCAGGATTGTAAAGGTAAACAAGATTAGGTTGGCAATTAATTTTTGTGCTTTATATTTAAATACTCATTTGGACTTATCCATATTTAAAATGCCATCTAGAATATGCTAGGAAAAATGTACTGTATGTAAGTATACTACGCTACCAATTTTTAGTACTTCTAAAGTTTGGAAACTCAAATCATAAAATTTGGACTGCAGTTAAGGCTTGCTTCTAAAACACTGATTTTTAAATTATAAAAATATGTCTTGGTGTTACTAGTTGTTCAACTGACTTTACTTTAGGCCCACAACAGTAGTAGTAGTATAAACTTTAGGTGCTAGAAAAGAGTTTGAACTAAAGTAGAATATCTGTATATCCACAAATTCTAGGGCTAGGCTTCCAAAGGTGCACACAGTTTCAGGAAGCTGAATTGGGCTTATTTTGGAAGGCCACATTACTGAAATCACCACAGTCACCATGTATCATCTGATCAAATGTGACTGAATAACTCTGATAGAAGAACTGAGAGAAAACAAGTTTTTTCATCTTTCTTATAATTAGAGTATTTTGAGTTTCACCTGTACATTAATAAAAACCAACATGAAGTCCTCAATATTATGTGAAATTATTTATCACTTGGTTTATTACAAATGATAACGTTAGAGTAACAGCAGTTAGTATTCATGTTTTCTGTGAGGCATTGTTTTGGAATAATCATTGTGAGTAAATGAGCCCCTGGGATAGAATAAACCAAGGAGTGGTCTTGTATGAAAACACTGAAATAAAACTTAAAAGCAAAGATGACATGAATGTGTCTAAGTACATGGTTGTATCACATGTATAAGATTTATCTTTAATCTGAGCTGTGTTCCTAGATGTAGGCTATGTATTTCAATTTTTTTATCTCAAAATTAGAGTTTATGAGACTACACAGCCTGACCTTAGTGTTGTTCAGGTGGTTCAATATCACATGCAAACTTTATAAACATTAGGGAAATATTTCTTTTATTTTGTTAAGAAATTTGGTTTGGGAACGCATGTATACCCGTGGTGGTTTCATGTCAATGTATAGCAAAACCAATACAGTATTGTAAAGTAAAACAAAGTTAAAAAAAAAAGAAATCTGGCTCTAAAGTCAAATAAAACAAGACTTGAATTTCAGTTTCATTTCTTGTTAACTATGTCAAGTAAATAACCTCCTTCAATTTCCTACTGTTCAATATGTTTAAATGTGGATAACCTAACATGGGATTTTTGTTTGTGATTGAATATGAGTATATGCAAAAAACTTGCCCCAGTATCTGGCACATATTAATCAATGTCTTAGCTATTATTATTAGCCTCGTCATTAAATACTATTAATGTTCATGTGAATAAGTATAAATACTATACAAATGTTTAACATTTAAAGTAAATTTATAAATTGGTAAGTATACTTAATTTCATTTTTATGAGCAAATATAGCATTTTTTTTTAATCTCTGAAAGTGGATGAATCAACTAAGATAAAAAAATATTTAGAGAGCATTTAAAAAATAACTCTCAGAAAAAAATCTAAAATTCAAAATTCACAAAGTTAAATGAATAAAATNCAATATTTGGCAAAACCAATACAGTATTGTAAAGTAAACTAAAGTTAAAATAAAAATTAAAAAATAAATAAATGAAAGAAAAACTTAAGAGCAAGACTTGTTACTTAGGTTCACAAATTCTATCACTATATTCCTGACTATGTTTGAAACTCAGTGATAGCCTCATGAAATAAGTAGGAATCTTTTGTGTTACCAAGATTAGTAAAGAGATGTTAGTAGAATTCTAGAACCATGTTTAGAAAGGAAAGTCAGAATTTTCTTCTGTCTGCAATAAGGGACATATCTAAATTTATACTAAAAAGGGCAACTTTACATAGTACTCTGTGCTACCATTAGTGTGTCTCAGATATATATTAAAATACAAAATACATTAACATCATACAAAATAATATATAAACATATTAGTAACTTTAAAATGAAATCACTACCTGTGTTGATATTAATATTAATTTTATCCCTTATGGCAGAAAGCAAAGAAGAACTAAAGAGCCTCTTGATGAAAGTGAAAGAATGAAAAAGTTGGCTTAAAACTCAACATTCAGAAAACTAAGATCATGGCATTCAGTCCCATTACTTCATGGCAAATAGATGGGGAAACAATAGAAACAGTGTCAGCCTTTACTTTCTTGGGCTCCAAAATCACTGCAGATGGTGACTGCAGCCATGAAATTAAAAGACTCTTGCTCCTTGGAAGAAAAATTAAGACCAACCTAGACAGAATATTAAAAAGCAGAGACATTTACTTTGCCAGCAAAGGTCTGTCTAGTGAAAGCTGTGGTTTTTCCAGTAGTGATGTGAGAGTTGAACTGTAAAGAAAGCTGAGCACCAAATACTTGATGCTTCTGAACTGTGGTGTTGGAGAAGACTCTTGAGAGTCCCTTGGACTGCAAGGAGAAATATCCAACCAGTCCATCCTAAAGGAAAACTGTCCTGAATATTCCTTGGGAAGACTGATGCTGAAGCTCCTACATTTTGGCCATCTGATCTGAAGAACTGACTCATTTGAAAAGACCCTGATGCTGGGAAAGATTGAAGGTGGGGTGAGAAGTGGGTGACAGAGGATGAGATGGTTGGATGGTATCACTGACTGGATGGACATGAGTTTGTGTAAGCTCCCAGAGTTGATAAGAACAGGGAAGCCTGGCATGCTGCAGTCCATGGGGTCGCAAAGAGTCAGACATGAATGCGGGACTAAACTGAACTATCTCTTAATATCCTTATAGGTATTAATATACACTTCAAGGGCTTTCCAGGTGACTCCACAGTGGAGAATTCATCTGCCAATGTAGGAGCCACAGGAGATGCAGGTTCAATACCTGGGCTGGGAAGATACCCTGAAGGAGGAAATAGTAACCCACTCCAGTGTTCTTGCATGGGAAATCCCATGGGCAGTGATGCCTGGTGGGTTACAGTCCATGGGGTCACAGAAGAGTTGGACACGACTTAATGATTCAACCACAATAACTTGGGAAGTAAAGATGATTGTCAAAAGTAGTGGCCATGCAATATAATAAGAAACAAACATTAATATAAGTAGGAACATATGAGAGAGAGGGTAAGAGAGAGAGGTGATTGAACAATAGCCCATCAGTCAGAGAGAATATCACAAGTAAAGATATGATATCATGAACAAGAATAATATGCTCTGAGCACTGTATATAGTTTAGTATAGCCTTAGATTTAGAAAGACAACTGGAAAAGCAGGCAGAGTCTAAACAACAAATGGCCTTGTAGGCCAATAAAAAAGAATGGATTGGTTCCATTCTAGAATGGATGGTAAGACTTACAACAGTTTAAGAAGAAGCATAGGTTTTTCAGATTAGTGTTCCCTGAGTAGGAGGAAAAGTGAAGAATAGCAAATTTTGTCTAAAGACAAAAATGTCAACATTAAAACAGACATATAGATCAGTGGAAGACAACAGGGAGCCTAGAAATAAACCCACACATATATGGTCAACTTGTTTATGACAAAGGAGTCAGAATATGCAATGGATAAAGGATAGTATCTTCAATAAGTAGTGCTGGGAAAACTGGAAAGCTACTTGCAAAAAATGAAACTTGACTACACAAAAAATAACTCAAGATGGATAAAAACTTGAATATGACTTGATCCTATTAAAAATACTAAAATAAAATGTAGGCACTAAGCTTCCTGACATCCATCTTGGCCATGAAGTTTTTAAATTTGACATGCATGTGTGTATGCTACGTTGCTTCAGTCATGCCCAACTCCATGTGCCCTTATGGACTGCAGCTGGCCAGTCTCCTCTGTCCGTGGGATTATCCAGGCAAGAATACTGGAGTGGGTTGCTATGCCATCCTCCAGGGGTTCTTCCCAACCAAGGGACTGAACCTGTGTCTCATGTCTATCTGCATTGGCAAGCAGGTTCTTTAACACTAGCACCACCTGGGAAGACCCTTTTAATCTGACGTTAAAAGCAAAATCAACAAAAGCAAGCATAAAGAGTGACAGCACAATAAACTAAAAAAAAAAGGCTTCTCTTCAGCAAAGGAAATAATAAAGTGAAAAGTAACCTACTGAATAGGGGAAAAATTTGCAAATCATATACCTGATAATGAGTTAATATTCAAAATATACACAAATTCATGCAACTCAGTAGCAAAATAAACACAAACAATCTAACTGGAAATCGACAGACTTGAATATACATTTTCTCAAAGACATACATATGGATCATAGAGACATAAAAAGATGCTCAACATGACTAATAATTGGGGAAACCTGCTAAACTGATTATTATCAAAAAGATAAGAACTAAAAAGTAGTGCCCAGGATGTGGTGAAAAGGAAACTCAAGTGGCATGATGGTGGGAATGTAAATTGGTGTAGTCACTATGGGAAATACTGTGAAGTTCCCTAAATAAATAGCAATAGAACTATCATATGATCCAGCAATTCTACTTTTAGTATTTGAGAAAATGGAAACACTAACTCAAAAGGATATCTGCTATGTTCACTGCAGCATTATTTACAGTATTCAAGATTTGGAAACCACCTAAGTGCCCATTAATGGAACAATGAATAAAGAAAATGTGATATATATAATGGAGTTTGTTCAACCATAAAAATGAATGAAGTCTTGTCTTTTGTGACATCATGGAAAGATCTTGAGGGCACTGTGTTAAATTAGATAAGACAAATACCTTATGCCACTTACACGTGGAATTTTAAATAAAGTAATAACCATAACTGAGTTCATAGATAACAGATAATGTATCGGTGGTTGCCAGAGGCAAAAGGTGAAGGGTGGGTGAGGGAATTCAAAAGGTAAAAACTTCCAGTCATAAAAGAAGTAAGTCATGGGCATGTAATTTACAGCATGGTGGCTACATTTAGTAATACTGTATTGACTACTTTAATGTTGCTAAAAGCAAATGTTCTCATCACACCAAAAAAGACTTTTTGCAACTACATAAGGTGACAGATGTTAACTAGATTTATTGTGGTAACCAACAAATATAAAATATACATGAATTTTGAATCATGTTGTACATATGAAACCAACATAATATTATAATGTCAATTGTACCTTGAATTAAAAAATAAAATAAATTTTAAAAATCATTTAAAAGAAAGACAATGTTGGGTAGCCAAAAGGTTCATTTGGATTTTCCTGTAAGATGTTATGGAAAGTCTTGAATGAACTTTTTGACAAACCCAAAGTAAACAAATATATGCCCACAGAGACAGACTTAATGGCTTATGAGGTGACAACCACGGCCCAACAAACTCCAGGCTTGGCCCTTAAGTCCCACAGAATGTATAGACTGTAACCTCGCCATAGAGAAGTCATCGTCATCCCACTTTAGTCGAGACCTAGACTGTAAGTCCAGTAAACATGGCCCAGAGGTATAGTCTTGTCAGATTTACAGACTAGGTTAAATGGTCAATGTGGGAGGATATCCTAAAGAAAGTTGTAGAGTATGCTTCATATATTTCAATTTGAGCATCCAACACAGACTTATGCAGCATAATTTACAGTTGAAAAAGTGTCTATTGCAATAATTTGAAAAGTTTTTTTTAAAAAAATCTCCTGTTCCAGATACACAGATAAGCCTATAGGATTTATGAGAAATCCAAATGAACTCCCATAATTTTCTCAAAATACTAATACTAAATTTTGACTAAAAACAGACACAAAGCACAAAGACACAGAAACATTGCAGAAAGGCCACACAGACACTAGGAACACGAACTCACAGGTGCAGAGACCCTTCTGAGCAGCACACAGCTGACTATTTGGTCTTGTTTAGGGGCTATGCTTTCAGTTTCTCTTCTTTTGGGAATTTTGGAAATGGGAAAACATCAGTTAAACCTAACTATTATGTGATTCTTCCACTGAGTGCTACAAAGTTATGGCAGTAAAAAAAAAAAATAATAATTTCTACTTCTCTTGAGATAATTGTTGTGTTTTGTTGAAAAATAACAAATTTTAGTGGATGTGGAATGAGAATTAGTGTTGAAAGAATTTTTTTAAAAAAGAAATATTCACAGGATATTATTGCTCCCTGGCTGGTTTTAGAGTCCTTAAAGTTTGCAGGTCAAAATTTGAGAGCATAAACTAATATTATTCTAGCTCCACATATTCTTTATAACACTATCTTCTGCATGACAGGTTTCACTGGAAGAAGAGGAAAATTAAGAGGAAACCTACATTTTACTTAGAAAGGAGAAATTCATTTCACAAATTAGACTCTATTTTGTATTTTCACCATCTTCCTCAACACTGAGTCCCTTCCTTCTACTCCCCAATACTGCTGTTTCACTGTCATGTCATATCGACAAAACTTTGTTAAACATCCTCATTACTGTTACCGTCAAAATCACAATCCACGACTTTGTGTGACTCCATGGACTGTAGCCCACCAGGGTTCTCTGTCAGTGAGATTCTCCAGGCAAGAATACTGCAGTGGGTTGCCATGCCCTCCTCCAGGGGATCTTCCCGACACAGGGACCAAACCCACATCTCTTACTTCTCCTGCATTGGCAGGTGGGTTCTTCACCACTAGCACCACCTGGGAAGCCCTCATAATATCTTATACTTAACTCCCTTCAATCCTGATTTGTCTCAATTATTACTAAAATTGATTTTTAAAAGTTTCAAAATTCAAAGTTCTTTTTTGATGTGACATTTCCCACCTTAAAATTCTGAATGTCAGTTATATTTTACTCTATTTTATTGCTTTCTGCTGCTCTTCTCAAATGATCCTTTTCTTGTCTTCTTCACTAACTGTTTTCTATCTTCACTCATCTTTCTATCAGAGAAATCTGTATATTCCTTAAGGTTAATTCTTAGTCCTCTTTTCTTCCTAATATAATTTAACTTGATGAACATCCCTATGGCTTCTCCTTGTGTTCTGTAGATAGTCCCTGTCTGTCTTTTCTGAGCATCAGTCAGTATTTTATTTTAGTTTATTTTTAATTTTTATAGAGGTATATTGATTTACAATGTTCCATTAGCTTCAGCTGCACAGCAAAATGAATCAGTTATATATATATATATATGTACTCCTTTTTAGAATATTTTCCCCATACAGACCACTAATAGAGTAATGAGTTGAGTTGTCTGTGCCAATCTTCCAATTTACCACTGCCCCATTACCCCCTGGAAAATCAAACAGTAATTTTAAATATTGTGTATTTTCTTCTAAAATTCAGACTAAACCAACTCAAATGAAAACATTTATTCTCCCAGAAACTTGCTTCTCTTATGTGTGAGATTTTACTATGTAACAGCACGATGAACAGTTTAACTGAATTGTTCAAAACTCAGAATCTTTTTATATCTCATTCTCTTTCATGGGAAATAGATGGAGAAACAGTGGAAACAGCGTCAGACTTTATTTTTTGGGCTCCAAAATCACTGCAGTTGGTGATTGCAGTCATGAAATTAAAAGACGCTTACTCCTTGGAAGAAAACTTATGACCAACCTAGACAGCATATTCAAAAGCAGAGACATTACTTTGCCAACTAAGGTCCGTCTAGTCAAGGCTATGGTTTCTCCAGTGGTCATATATGGATGTGAGAGCTGGACTGTGAAGAAGGTTGAGCACCGAAGNTGATGGAGTTTCAGTTAAGTTATTTCACATCCTAAAAGATGATGCTGTTAAAGTGTTGCACTCAATATGTCAGCAAATTTGGAAAACTCAGCAGTGGCCTCAGGACTGGAAAAGGTCAGTTTTCGTTCCAATCCCAAAGAAAGGCAATGCCAAAGAATGCTCAAACTACCACTTAACTGCAGTCATCTTGCACACTAGCAAAGTAATGTTCAAAATTCTCCAAGCCAGGCCACTCTAGTATTCTAGCCTGGAGAATCCCATGGAGGGAGGAGCCTGGTAGGCTATACAGTCCATGGGGTCACAAAGAGTTGGACACGACTGAGCGACTTCACTTTCAGGCTTCAACAGTACGTGAACCATGAAATTCCAGGTGTTCAAGCTAGATTTAGAAAAGGCAGAGGAACCAAAGATCAAATTGCCAACATCTGCTGGATAATCAAAAAAGCAGGAGAGTTCCCGAAAATCATCTACTGCTACCTTATTGACTACTCTAAACCTTTGACTGTGTGGATCACAACAAACTGTGGAATGTTTTCAAAGAGATGGGACTGTCAGGCCATTTTATCTGCCTCCTGAGAAATCTGTATGTAGGTCAAGAAGCAACAGTTAAAACTGGACATGGAACAGACTGCTTCCAAATCAGGAAAGGAGTAGGTTAAAGCTATATATTGTCACCTTGCTTGTTTAACTTATATGCAGAGTACATCATGTGAAATGCTGGGCTAGAGGAAGCACAAGGTGGATTCAAGATTGCCAGGAGAAATATCAATAACCTCAGATATGCAGATGACATCACCCATACGGCAGAAAGCGAAGAAGAACCAAAGAGCCTCTTGATGAAAATGAAAGAGGGGAGTGAACAAGCTGGCTTAAAACTAAACATTCAGAAAACTAAGATAGTGAAATCTGGTCCCATCACTTCATGACAAATAGATGGGGAAACAGTGAGAGAGTTTATTTTCTTGGGCTCCAGAATCACTGCAGATGGTGAAAGCAGCCATGAAATTAAAAGACACTTGCTCCTTGGAAGAAAAGTTATGACCAAATTAGACAGCATATTAAAAAGCAGAAACATTACTTTGGAAACAAAGGTCCATCAAGTCAAAGCTATGGTTTTTCCAGTAGTCATGTATGGATGTGAAAGTTGGACTATAAATAAAGCTGAGCACTGAAGAATTGATGGTTTTGAATTGTGGGTTGAAGAAGACTCTTGAGAGTCCCTTGGACCGCAAGGAGATCCAACCAGTCCATCCTAAAGGAAATCAGTCCTGAATATTCATTGGAAGGACTGATTCTGAAGCTGAAGCTCCTACACTTTGGTCAGAACTGACTCATTTGAAAAGACCCTGATACTGGGAAAGATTGAAGGCAGGAGGAGAAGGACAAACTCTGTTTAATTATGGTTAACCATCAGGGATTTATGCAGCAACAACATGGTCATAATTTTCTCTTACATCATTTTGGAAAACAAAGCAGAGAGATTTAGTGGAGTTGGAGTAGAGTGGAGATGAGAGATGTTAAGGAATAGAAGTGGGCAGCAGTTCCAAGCAGGCAATTGTTCTGGTAGGTCAGTTCAGTTCAGTCGCTCAGTCAAGAGGAGATAATTCATTAGAGGCTCCCTGATTTCCAGAAAAAATGCCCAAGAGAGAGTAGAAGTTGAGTAAATGTTCTATGGATAAAACAGCTGCAGATATGCAAAACAAAAATGTATGGTTATGTACTATATAGGGGAGAACAATGTAGATTATAAGGATAAATTTTGAAGTTAGATCTGAATTGAAGCTTGAAAGAAAGTGAAGTCGCTTAGCCATGTCCTGCTCTTCATGACCCAATGGGCTCTAGCTTACCAGGTTCCTCTGTCCATGGGATTTTCCAGACAAGAATATGAGTGGGTTGCCATCTCCTTCTCCAGGGGATCTTCCCAACCCAGGGATCAAACCCAGATCTCCTGCATTGTAAGCAAATGCTTTTATCATCTAAGCCACCAGGGAAGTCTCCTAGCTGTGTGATTTTGGAAAAATAACAACACTCCTGAGCTTCACTTCTTTTCCTGTATAAATTAGGTCAAAGATGGAACTCCTCTCATAAGGTTGATATGTGAATTAAAGAGGGTGATCATGCATTAAATTTGTTTAACAGCTTTGAAGTGTTCAACAGCTATTGCTCCTTATTTTTGAGTTAAATTTATGTATATACATATAGACAGACATATACCTTTAATGTCTATACATGTACACATCTTTGCATCCATATCTCTATTTGTCTATCCATCCACCTATTCTTATACATGAAGAGTAGGCATGTGTGAAAATGGCAATCAAGTTTTAAGAACTCTAGCCTGGGTAATACATATTCACTTGGACTTGTCCCTCAAGAAAAGATTTTTAGAGAGCAAAATAAATTTAGAAAGGACTCATATCTACCTCTTTATTTATATTTTTATTATATATTAGTATCTTTCTATTCATCAGAAGTATATAATGTCCTTACATGGAACTGCTATTTTCTTAAGTAAACAGTACACTAATAGTGAGATTCAAAATTTCATTGTAATTTTATGCCTCGGAATTTTTTGTGCCGGAGAAAGCTCTCAAGACATCCTGCTAAGGATTAGGGAACGATGAATTAGGGAATAAGCATTAAGGGTCAGAGGATTTATATGTTCTCTCATCCTAGTCTTTCTGCTTTACTTCATATAATGTGAGGAACGAACTGCCTTTCTGAATTTCTAAAAACTAAAGCAGAGTACTGAGATTACTGATGGAGCACTTGTCCACAGGTCAAGCCATTTCACTGCATCTCTCACAATAAAGCCAGAGTTATTCATGATTCCCATAAATAATGAAAGCATGTGTTTCGATGAACTTTAATAAACACAACCCTTACAAAATTTTAAGTAAAATGACCAACTTAGATGACATATTGAAAAGCAGAGATATTACTCTGCCAAAAAAGGTCCATCTAGTCAAGGCTATGGTTTTTCCAGTGGTCATGTATGGATGTGAGAGTTGGCCTGTGAAGAAAGCTGAGCGCTGAAAAATTGATACTTTTGAACTGTGGTGTTGGAGAAGACTCTTGAGAGTCCCTTGGACTGCAAAGAGATCCAACCAGTTCATCCTAAAGGAGATCAGTCCTGGNACCAGTTCATCCTAAAGGAGATCAGTCCTGGGTGTTCATTGGAAGGACTGATGCTAAAGCTGAAACTCCAATACGAACTCCTCATGCGAAGAGTTGACTCACTGGAAAAGACCCTGATGCTGGGAGGGATTGGAGGAGAAGGGGACGACAGAGGATGAGATGGCTGGATGGCATCACGGACACGATGGACGTGAGTCTGAGTGAACTCCAGGAGATGGTGATGGACAGGGAGGCCTGGCGTGCTGCAATTCATGGGGTCTCAAAGAGTCAGACACGACTGGGTGATTGAACTGAACTGAACTGAAGAATTAAGAATTGAGGACAGTTGACCAGATTTCAACTTTAATTCACTATGACTTTCCTTTAAGATAAGAGGAAGTATTTTTCATTAAAATTTTTCTATGCCATCAAAGAAGTCATGCTATAGTTTTTCAAGGGGTCATATAGTCTTAGGTACCATATCTAGTATCATTATTTTAAAGGAAAACTTAAAACATATTCTTTGAGTAATGATTTTATAAAAGTTTTGCTTT
>SJYQ01003259.1:0-19984 GCA_006410935.1 Redunca redunca
TGGTTCTACCAGCTCCCTCAGTGGACTTAGATTTGACACGATGGTTTCAGACCTGCTCACGTGGTTTCATGCGAAACATTCCTTTTGTCTTTGAAACAGCTGAGTGAATCAGAGGGGTAGTTCCTTACTTTTAAATAAGAAAAATGTATAGGAAGTGCGGGCGGCTTGCCCCAGGTTCCTGGACCGGGCGTCCCGGCTCAGGCTCGCCCCTCCTGCCCGTTTGTCCAGAGCTCACTCTTCCGTCAGCCTCTCTTTCAGGGCTCCTGCTATCTGGATAAGTAAATGAGCGCCACGGTCTTGCCCCGGGTCCTCAGTGATCTGGTGTAGCCACCTTCCCCCACCAGTTTCCCATCTGCAGCTGGCTGGTGACCCACTGAGCATATGGCATCGGGCAGTCATTAACCTGTGCCCACATCTCAGCTCCTTCATCCTGAAAATGAAGGTGACGTAGGTGCCACCCGCCTCGGTTGGCGTGGAGATTACTGAGGCCGCGCGGGGAGGTGCCTGAGCTCCTGGATTAAACGCTCAGCAGAGGCACAGAGTCCACTGGTAATTTCTGAACAGTTTCAAAGAGCCTCTGGGAAGGCTGGCCCTTGCTTCTAAATTTAGGGAGCATGCCTATGTGGGCTGGATGCTTTTCTCCTGCGGGTTGGCCCGGCAGTCTCCTGCTTCTGCTGCTCTTGAGGGCTCAGCTCTGCTCTGATTCAGCCACTCTTGGTCTGCCCTCAGACCTCATCAGCAACAGAACTTAAAGCCCTTAAGGCACTGCCCCATCTTCCAAGCCCACAGGAAGGAGCCTAGGCGTCAAGGTCTGTATGAACTGCGGGGAATCTGGACACGGCCCTTTGTCTAAGGGAAGGCTTGCAGTCTAAGGGAAGGAGGACTGGAAGAAGTCTGCGGGGCCCTCTCAGGAGAGAGTTTTCCTCCCTGCTAAGAGGAAGATCTGGAAGGGAACCTGTCCTAGCCCCGGCCTCCACGCCCCGCCCTTGAAGGCGAGCCAGATTTGATCGTTGGAGCCACCGCTGCCATCTTGCAACCTGGGAATTGTAGCAGTGCTGGCCTTGGCACCGCTGAGTCCCTGAGGCAACACGGGAGTTCTTGCTCGTGAGAAAAAGAAGTCTTCCCTTAGGCCACCGTGAGGATTAAGCCTCCTGTTATTACACTGAGGGACAGGCTCCTGGTGGACACGTGGCCCGGCGGTATTCGTGGCTCCCTGTAACGTTGCGGTGGAGGCTTTGGAATGCTGGGTTTTCTGTGATAATCTTCAGCTTTGCCCACTTTCTACCCTGCCTTGACTCCTTCTGACCGGTTTCTCCCCTAGCTCCTCACCAGGTGCTCTGTCCTGAACGTGGGAGTAAAATCAGGGCGAGAGCCAGCTTCCAGAGTGAGGAGGTGGGCTTTGTCCCTGCCTCGGCTCTTTCTCAGACAGGTATTCAGAGCCCCCCACGCCCCCTGCGGCTCACGCTCGACTAGACGGCTCTGGGCCAGACCTCCCCTCCCTTGTGCGGACCCCCCTATTTCACGTCCTCGGTCTTCAGGGTCACACCTGGGGGAGACGCAGAGTGTCACCCTCACAGGCGGCCCACCCGTCACGGAGCGGAGACGGCTCCAGGCAGAACTGAGCCTGCTGCCCTGTCCGGGTCCCCGTCCCCTCCTCATGAAGCTTCTCAAGCATCTGGGGCTCTCTTGCCGTTCAGCGGGCCACTGCTCCCACTTCTGAAGGACTCGGTTGTCTACTTGTTTCTGCAGTGGGGACCACAACGCTTTGTCTGATCAGAGGTCGAGGGGTCTTGCCGCTGCTCTCCTTGGATTCTCCCTGCTCCATATTCTGAGCTTACATGACCCAGGCACCATCAGAGCCCTTTCTTCCTGGCTGTACAAAAATTTCCATCACTTCTGTGCCCTGATCAATGCTGCTATGGGAAACAAATCTTCATAATCCTTCAGGTTATTTGCATTTTTAGAAGGGATCTGTAGGGGAAATGCTGAGAAGTTTAGAGACCCTTTCTGGAACCCAGTGTGGACAGTCAGCTGTCCACCTTTGTGACCTGTTCCAGGGACAGGACTAACCACAGGGCACTTCTCAGCTGATTTTCACTAGTTTCAGGGTTATTGTGTATTGGGGCATGCAGGATTAGCTGAAGCTTTCAACATTCAGCGGTTAGTGTTGGAAATAACAGAGGAAATGCTAGTCTCAGAAAGCCATAGAACTTGAAACCAGATAGACTTCCTCGGAGAAGGGAATGGCAACCCCCTCCAGTAGAGTCCATGGGGTCACAAAGAGTTGGACACACACACACACACACACACACACACACACACACACACACTTCCCAGCCATCTCTAGGGAAGGGGACATTACTGAAACCTCTAGGAAGCTAACAGATACTTTCAGACACTTAAAGGAGGGATAAAGCAGCTGAGCTAATTAAAACATCCTCCAAACACCGCAAACTGGGAAGATGAATGCCTAAAGATTAATTTGTTTGCCTGTAAGGGATTTGATTTCAAATGATAAAGCTGACTGGTGAAACTCTCAGGCCTTTTGGGAGAAGACCTTCAACTGGTTTTCTCTGTGTGTGAGATAGAAATCTGTGTTTTGGTTACATCTTAATCCAGTGAAACTTGGTCGTCATGAGATAAAAATATGCTCATTCTTAGGTAAATAGGATTCTTTCCCAGCCAAAATGAGTAAATTGGCTTTGTTGTATGCCTGGAAAGAAAATTGAGTATGTGTCAGTTCAGTTCGGTTGCTCAGTTGTGTCTGACTTTGTGACCCCATGAACCGCAGCACACCAGGCCTCTCTGTCCATCACCAACTCCTGGAGTAAACCCAAACCCATGTCCATTGAGTCAGTGATGCCATCCAGCCATCTCATCCTCTGTCGTCCCCTTCTCTTCCCGCCTTCAATCTTTCCCAGCATCAGGGTCTTTTCCAATGAGTCAGCTCTTTGCATCAGGTCACCAAAGTATTGGAGTTTCAGCTTCAACATCAGTCCTTCCAATGAACACTCAGGACTGATCTCCTTTAGGATGGACTGGTTGGATCTCCTTGCAGTCCAAGGGACACTCAAGAGTCTTCTCTAACAGCATAGTTCAAAAGCATCAATATGCGTGAAAGCCAGCAGATACCTTACCTGGGAGCCAACTCGTTAAGATGAAAAACAAATGAATAAACAGAAAATCTGCTGAGGGATGTGGCATGTGTCCACGGTCACTGCCGCGGCCATGCGCACACGAAGCCTCACGTTTGCAGATTGACCTCTTATTGTGCCTCTCAAGCCTTAGAGCTCCCGTTTTGTCCTCATCGGCTAATGGCGGTTAGTTACTTCAAACGCCCCAAGCCTGGGTGTAGGCATTCATCAACTGTTCCTCTGGCTGCTTAGACGTCGGCATCGATGGCAATGACACTGATGGACTGTGACATAGTTGGTGCCGATGTATGGATGCACTTGGAAGCAACCTAAGTGTCTATCAACAGATGAATGGATAAACAGGATGTGGAATGCATATGTATATTAGATCTGATAGAGCGCCTGAAGAACTATGGATGCAGGTTCATGACATTATGGAAGCAGTGATCCAGACCATCCCCAAGAAAATGATGTGCAAAAAGCCAAAATGATTATCTGAGGAGGCTTTACAGACAGCTATGAAAAGAAAAGTGAAAGGCAAAGGAGAAAAGGAAAGATACACCCATTTAAAGGCAGAGTTCTAAAGAATAGCAAAGAGAGATAAGAGAGCCTTCCTCAGTGACCAATGCAAAGAAATAGAGGAAAACAGTAGAATGGGAAAGACGAAGGTCTCTTCAAGAAAATTAGAGATACCAAGGGAAATTTTCATGCAAAGATGGGCACAATAAAGGACAGAAATGGTAGGGACCTAACAGAAGCAGAAGATATTAAGAAAAGGTGGCAAGAATACACAGAAAAACTATACAAAAAAAGATCTTCATGACCCAGATAATCACGATGGTGTGATCACTCAACTAGAGCCAGACTTCCTGGAATATGAAGTCAAGTGGGCCCTAGGAAGCATCACTATGAACAAAGCTAGTGGAGGTGATGGAATTCCAGTAGAGCTCTTACAAATCCTAAAAGATAATGCTGTGAAAGTGTCGCACTCAATATGCCAACAAATTTGGAAAACTCAGCAGTGGCCACAGGACTGGAAAAGGTCAGTTTTCATTCCAATCCCAATGAAAGGCAATGTCAAAGAATGCTCAAACTACCACACAATTGCACTCATCTCACATGCTAGCAAATTAAGACTCAAAATTTTCCAAATCAGGCTTCAACAGAACGTGAACCGTGAACTCCCTGATGTTCAAGCTGGTTTTAGAAAAGGCGGAGGAATCAGAGATCAAATTGCCAACATCTGCTGTATCATCGAAAAAGCGAGAGAGTTCCAGAAAAATATCTACTTCTGCTTTATTGACTATGCCAAAGCCTTTGACTGTGTGGATCACAACAAACTGTGGAAAATTCTTCAAGAGATGGGAATACCAGACCATCTGACCTGCCTTCTGAGAAATCTGTATGCAGGTGAAGAAGCAACAGGTAGAACCAGACATAGAACAACAGACTGGTTCCAAATTGGGAAAAGAGTACATCAAGGCTGTATATTGTCACTCTGCTTATTTGACTTATATGCAGAAGTACATTATAGGAAATGCTGGGGTGGATGAAGCACAAGCTGGAATCAAGATTGCTTGGAGAAATATCAATAACCTCATATATGCAATGACACCACCCTTATGGCAGAAAGCGAAGAACTAAAGAGCTTCTTGATGAAAGTGAAAGAGGAGAGTGAAAAAGTTGGCTTAAAACTCAACATTCAGAAAACTAAGATCATGGCATCTGGTCCCATCACTTCATGGCAAATAAGATGGGGAAACAGTGGAAACAGTGCCAGACTTTATTTTGGGGGGCTACAAAATCACTGCAGATGGTGACTGCATCCATGAAATTAACAGATGCTTGCTTCTTGGAAGAAAAGTTATAACTAAACTAGACAGCTTATTAAAAAGCAGAGACATTACTTTGCTAACAAAGGTCCTTCTAGTCAAAGCTATGGTTTTTCCAGTGGTCATGTATGGATGTGAGTTGGATAATAAAGAAAGCTGAGCACCTTGATGCCTTTGAACTGTGGTGCTGGAGGAGACTCTTGAGAGTCCCTTGGACTGCAAGGAGATCCAACCAGTCCATCCTAAAGGAAATCAGTCCTGAATATTCATTGGAAGGAGTGATGCTGAAGCTGAAACTCCAATACTTTGGCCAACTGATGGGAAAAACTGACTCATTTGAAAAGACCCTGATGCTGGGAAAGATTGAAGGCAGGAGGAGAAGGGGATGGCAGAGGATGAAATGGTTGGATGGCATCCCCGATTCAATGGACATGAGTTTGAGTAAATTCCAGGAGTTGGTGATGGACAGGGAGGCCTGGCGTGCTGTGGTTCATGGGGTTGCAAAGAGTCAGACATGACGGAGCAACTGAACTGAACTGAACTGAACTGATACATATATACACACACACACAGATGTGTATATAGACACAAATGGAATTTACTCAGCCATAAAAATGAATAATGAAATTTTGCCATTTGAAACAACCTGATTTGGCCTGGAGGTTATTATGCTTAGGTGAAGTAAATCAGAGAAGGACAAATGCCATATGTTTTCACTTACATGTGGAATCTAAAAAAATAAATAAATGAATGAATATAACAAAGGTAAAAGAGAGAGAGAAATGAACAAGACGTTGCTTCTGATCCTGCTGGGGTTTATTTGGCTAAAGGAGAGGCCCTGTACCCATTTTACTCAACTCAAAAGAGGCTTGGAAGACAAGGCTTAAAAATGCAGGAATGCGCAGGCCATCATGTAAAGACTCATCATAAAAGTGCCAGGCAGGTTGAGGAGTGGTAAAAAGTATTGCTAAAAGTCACTGTATTCATTTCCTAATGTTGCCATCATAAAGTACCAAAAGCCGGGTGGTAGAAAACATCAGGCTTCCATCTTTTATAGCTCTGGAGGCCGGCGTTGGCAGGAGGCTCCTTCTTGGGGCCTGGAGGCTGTACCCGCTCCTGTTCCTCTCCCAGCTCCCGGGGGTTGCCTGCATCCCTTGGCATGCCCAGGCCTGCAGCTGCATGACTAATCTCTGCCTCTGTGGGCACACGTCTACGCTCCCTCTGTGCTTGTCCATCTCTGGGCACAGTGCTATTTTAGTCTTTAATCTCAAAAACGTGTGCTGTAAATTTTGAGGAGAAATGGAAAAAGATGGACTGGTCAACGAGATCCACTCTTACTCACGGGAAAAAACTGGGGTGCGTGTATTTTGGATGAAGCATCAGGAGTCATCATGAAGGTCAGTCATTCCAGTGGCTTAGCTCCTCTTCCTACGGGAAGCTAGCAGTTTTTGTCATTCTTGTATTACTGCGGGCAAAATTACAGCGCTTCCCTGGAGACTCAGTGGTAAAGAGTCTGCCTGCAATCCCGGCGTCACAGGTTCCATCCGTGGATCGGGATGGATCCCTGTGGAGGGATGGCAACCCACTCCAGTGCCCTTGCCTCGGAGATTCCACGGACCGAGGAGCCTGGTGGCCTACAGTCCAAGGGGTCAGAAAGAGTCCGACACGACTGAGCGACTAAACAGCAAGTAACTCCAAAATCTCAGCGACTCGACACTGTGAAACTGGGTGTGTCTGTCCTGTGACGGCTCCCGCTTCATCTCAGCTACAGGCCAGCGGGAGGACATGACTCAACACGGTCACTCAGACCCAGGCAGACAGAGGTGCCATCGCAGCACAGAGTTCAGAGGTGCCTGCAGCGGGACTGGGAAACCAGCAGGACCCTGGCTGCTGGCCTCCCGTTCGTATTTCCTTAGCTCAGTGCAATCACATGGCCAGAAAGAACCGGAACCCGGGGGAGAAGTTCAGGCCCGGGCGCCTGGATGGAGGGTAGTTGGAATATCTGTCATCTGCCCCAATGTCGACCACACGGAGATGTGGATTGCTTCAGCCTGTTCCTACCCACTGGCGTTACTGTTCTTCTCAGTTTGGGGGGGGAGAGTCCTCTGCAGGCGGAGCTTGGGCCAAAGCACTGAATGCTGTGCTGAGCAAAGTGTCAGAACGTGACTGTTTATAAGTGGTTACTGTATGCTTTTCTATGACATGTGTTTATCGCTGGGTCATGGAAAAAGCAAGAGAGTTCCAGAAAACATCTATTCCTGCTTTCTTGACTATGCCAAAGCCTTTGACTGTGTGGATCACAACAAACTGTGGACAATTCTGAAAGAGGTGGGAATACCAGACCACCTGACCTGCCTCTTGAGAAATCTGTATGCAGGTCAGGAAGCCACAGTTAGAACTGGACATGGAACAACAGACTGGTTCCAAATAGGAAAAGGAGTACGTCAAGGCTGTGTATTGTCACCCTGCTTATTTAACTTATGTGCAGAGTACATCATGAGAAATGCTGGGCTGGAAAAAGCACAAGCTGGAATCAAGATTGCCAGGAGAAATATCAATAACCTCAGATGTGCAGATGACAGCACCCTTATGGCAGAAAGTGAAGAGGAGCTAAAAAGCCTCTTGATGAAAGCAAAAGAGGAGAGTTGAAAAAATTGGCTTAAAGCTCAACATTCAGAAAATGAAGGTCATGGCATGTGGTCCCATCACTTCATGGGAAATAGATGGGGAAACAGTGGAAACAGTGTCAGGCTTTATTTTTGGGGGCTCCAAAATCACTGCAGATGGTGACTGCAGCCATGAAATTAAAAGACGCTTAGTCCTTGGAAGAAAAGTTATGAGCAACCTAGATAGCATATTCAAAAGCAGAGACATTACTTTGCCAACTAAGGTCCGTCTAGTCAAGGCTCTGGTTTTCCCTGTGGTCATGTATGGATGTGAGAGTTGGGCTGTGAAGAAGGCTGAGCACTGAAGAACTGATGCTTTTGAACTGTGGTGTTGGAGAAGACTCTTGAGAGTCCCTTGGACTGCAAGGAGATCCAACCAGTCCATTCTGAGGGAGATCAGCCCTGGGATTTCTTTGGAAGGAATGATGCTAAAGCTGAAACTCCAGTACTTTGGCCACCTGATGCGAAGAGTTGACTCATTGGAGAAGACTCTGATGCTGGGAGGGACTGGGGGCAGGAGAAGAAGGGGACGACCGAGGATGAGATGGCTGGATGGCATCACGGACTCGATGGACGTGAGTCTGAGTGAACTCCAGGAGATGGTGATGAACAGGGAGGCCTGGCGTGCTGCGATTCATGGGGTCGCAAGGAGTCGGACACGACTGAGCGACTGAACTGAACTGAACTGAATATATAATCTACCTATATGACCGGTATATTATGGGATAATGCTGTTTATAAGCAAAGACTTAGAACAGAAAGATAAAGGATGTGTGGTCATCCTTTGAATAGTCTTACGATCAGTATTCAATAATTTAGACTCCCAAGTGTTCTAGTTAATACAGAGTTTATAAAAATCATCTGTTTACATAAGCTTGCTATTTATCTAGTTTATCTATCTAGGCTTTATTAGAAAACTTGGCCAAGGGTGGCCAAGTAACACAATTAACATGAATGTCACTTAGATGATCACATTTCTCCCATGTTGGCAGTTTTGAGTCTCGTTCTAACTTTGGCTAGAGAGACCCTATAGAAGAGACTTGTCCATGCTATAAATTCCTATTTCTGCAGCTTCTGGTGTCTGTTTTTTTTCTTTGAGATAAAACAGGAGGGTTCCATCATTTTCCTTTCCTTCAGAGGAAGGTGTTCGGTCGGGAGGGAAACAAATCAATTAGGATGATGCTACAGTTTGATCCCTAATCAAGTTATATTTTAACGGAGCCTCAGGGTTTACCGATGAACTCAAACAGTGAGGATGGCACTGAAATGGAAAAGAGGAAAAACAGACTCTAGCCTTCCATTTCAGTAAGTCAAGAAATGGTGCCTTTTTTTTTTTTTCCCCAAAATAAAAGGATTGCACTGGAGCAATTTCCACTCTTGCTCTCCTACCTCTGCGACAAAGGAACCGGTCTGAGTCACGAGCAGCCCACCTTCACAGTGGGCAGCTAAGCTGCGAGGGCTCCGGCTAATCACATATGGAATAATGAGAAACAGGAGCGGGAGCTGACCTCCCAAGTCGGATGTATTATTATTCACTTCACCTGCTCACTGGCACAGTGGGTGCCGGCACGGAGGCGGTGACTAAAAACCCTGATCAAGACGTCTCTGCCAAGTCCCATAAATAATCTGTTCGCCCATCGTGCCTGGGGTGTCACGGCATATGCTTAGATCCAGGTGGGAGTGTGGGTGCGGTAAGTGGCTTGGAGTTTACAGAGAATCTGTGCCTGCTTTGTAGGGAAAGGACACACTGTAAGCGTGGCAGGGTCCATGTCCTCTGGAAACAGCCTCCTGCTCCTTTGAGGGGAGTTAACTGAGCTGTGCAAGATCTCTGATAATGAAGTCCTAGCCAGTGACATTCATTTATAAAACTCTTCATATCACAGTGAAATGCACACTTTTGGGGCTTCCCAGGTGGCTCAGTGGCAAGGAATCCGCCTGCCCAGCAGGAGACTTGGGTTCGATCTCTAGGTTGGGAAGATTCCCTGGAGGAGGAAATGGCAACCCACTCCAGTATTCTTGCCTGGGAAAACCCATGGACAGAGGAGCCTGACAGGCTACAGTCTATAGGATCGCAAGAGTCAGGCACAGCTCAGTGACTGAACGGCACTCAGACTTCCAGGAAAGAACGTAGGACTGAATGTAAAAGCGGGACGACTCCCTTTCTCAGGTGGCTCTCGTCAGCTGTCCTCAGCTGGTTTTACTGCCCACCGTGAAGGCCAGCCTTCAGCTCTCCAGGGCTTCAGGTAGACGGGATACGAACAACCAACGGTGAAGGACACGTGGTGTGCAGAGCTCCTCACGCGTCATGGCTCCCAAGGGGGCCGATGGCGTCACCATGTGGGGTGAAAGTTTTGCACGTGGCTCTGTGTGCTCTTCTGGTTTTAGATCTCTGCTTTGCTGATGTTTTCCATGTGATAATTTGCCAGAAAGCACCGGGTGCTGCCTGCATACAGTAGGTGCTCGATAATTGGCTGTTTCCTTCCCCCTCCCTTTGCTTTGGCTCAGAAGCAGTGGTGTCCCTGGGAGCGTGCTGACAAGGCCCTGAGTCCCCTCTTGGGTATAATTAATATTCACCCTCAGGTAATGTCCTGCACGTAAGAATCTCATCTCACACCAACCATCATATAGTCCGATAGCTGAAGTCCCAAAGTCATGGGCAAATGTAAAACTTTGAGGCTGATGAGGCCAGTCCTGGAGGTAGGCCCTGGGCCAGACAGACACTGCCCCCCAGGAGGCTAGTGAAGACTGGCGCTTAGGATGAGTCACCGCATTTGGGCCTGGCAGGGAACCGCAGAGGACTGCATCCGTTTCCTGGGGCAGCAGGGGGATGTCAAGTACAGGAGACAGAAGGAAACCCCGCAGCCTGCTCTTTGAAGGTTAATTCTTTCACTTTGCAGTGCAGCTCTTCACCTGCCGCCACACCAAGGGGGGATTTGCTGGCACAGTCCACGTGCTCCACATTGCAGCCGCATATGGGGCCCCTCTTTGGACCCTGGCTTTTGGCCCATGCTGCCCGAGGGCCAATGGGCACTGAGTGCCGTTGTCAGCAGCCTCAGCCTCTCCCCTTTGTCTGTAATCTCTCTGCACCGCCCACATGCATGGGGTCACCTGAATGGAGGAGGCTCTTCTCAACCATCTGGTGATTCCGCCCCCGTGCCTGGAATCCTGAGCACTGCCCGAAGGTCGCCAAGTCAGCGGGGGTGCCTGCTGCCGCCTGTGACCTGCCAGACAGCGGGGCGTCTCCAGAGCCCGCTCCACATGCTCGAGCCATGTGCAAAGGCTGAGTGGATATGAAAAACAAATCCCGCAAAATAAGCACATCATTCGTTAATTAATACATTACCCGTGTGTGGATGTGTTTCCAGCCAAAGTGGCAGGGACACGTAAGGGGTCATGCTGAGTTATTTTTTGTGTTAAAATAGATCTTTAAAAAAACATAGTCGTCCCTGGTGGTCCAGCGGTTAAGACTGTGCCTCCAAGGCAGGGGGCCCGAGTTCCATTCCTGGTCGAGGAACTAAGATGCCGCATGCTGCAGCACGGCCGAAAAATAAGTAAAATAAGAATAATAAGGTGATTTAAAAATGTGTTTATATAAGGTCTGTATTGGCTTCCTAGGGCAGCCAAAACAAATGATCACAAATTAGGTGGTTTAGAACAACAGAAATGTATTCTTCCACGGCTCTGGAGCTACAAGTCTGAAGTGAGGGTGTGGGCAGGCTTGGTGCCCTCTGGAGGGAGATTTGTCCCGTCCTCTCCTAGCTTTCGGTGGGCGGGGCAATGCTTAACACTGTGGCTCACAGACGCATCTCTTACATTGTCTCTACATCACAGGGTAGACCACGTGCTGTTTTCCTCTCTGTGCTGTTTCTGCGTCCAGATTTCTCTCTTCTTATAAAGACACCAACCCTTGGACGAGGATTCACCCTGATCCAGTGTGAACTCATCTCCACTTGATATCTGTAAACAAAGACTCTATTTCCAAAATAGGCCACTTCCTCAGGGACTGCGGGTTAGGACCTGAACATCTCTGTGGCAGACGCAATTCAACTCACAACAGACAGTGCAGTGGGACCTTCCTGGTCGTCCAGCAGTGAGACTCTGCCTTGTGGTGCAGAGGACACGGGTTTGATGCGTGGTCGGAGGACTACGATCCCACGTGCCCTGGAGCAACTGAGCCCACGCGGTGCCTCCTGAGCCCTCCAGGCACAGTGCAGGTCTCCCGTGGTGCAGCACAGATCCTGAACGCTGCAGCTAGACCCAACACAGCCAGATAAACAAAGAAAAAGACGGTGTAGTGAAAAACGGATAGCCTTTTTCAATAAATGGCACTAGAACAACTGGACATCCACATACCGAAAAAAGAGAGTGTCAGTTCATGTCTAGGATCTACAAAGATAAAACCCAAATGAATTACAGACCTAGTGGAAAACCTAAAACCACAAAATTTCCAGAAAAAAAAAGTTAGAGAAAGTATCTGTGACCTTAGGGAGTGACCTTATGAAGACAAAAGATTTTTTTAGAAATGATACCAAAAGCACAATCTATAAGAGAATGAATTGATGAATTGGATTTCACGGGGAAAAGAAAAAAACACACAAAAACCAAAACTCTACCCTTCAGAAGGCATTGTTAAGAGAATAAAAAAGCCACAGACTGGGAGAAGAATCTTTGCAAAGTGTATACCCGATAAAGGACTCATATCCAGGAAATAAAAAGAAGTCAACAACATGGGAACAAATAACTCAGTTAAAATGGGGAAAATACCTCTGGGTACTCCACCAAAGAAGGCAGTTCAGTTCAGTTCAGTCGCTCAGTCGTGTCTGACTCTGCAACCCCATGAATCGCAGCACGCCAGGCCTCCCTGTCCATCACCAGCTCCCGGAGTTCACTCAGATTCACGTCCATCGAGTCAGTGTGGATAGCAAATAAGCACATGAAAAGATGCTCACCATTACTAGTCACTGCTGCTGCTGCTAAGTCACTTCAGTCATGTCTGGCTCTGTGCGACCCCGTAGACGGCAGCCCACCAGGCTACCCCGTCCCTCGGATTCTCCAGGCAAGAACACTGGAGTGGGTTGCCATTTCCTTCTCCAATGCATGAAAGTAAAAAGTGAAAGTGAATTCGCTCAGTTGTGTCAGACTCTTAGCAACCCCATGGACTGCATCCTACCAGGCTCCTCCGTCCATGGGATTTTCCAAGCAAGAGTGCTGGAGTGTTACTAGTTATTAGGGTATTGCAAACTAAAACCGCAGTGAGATACTGTTATACAGCCTTCCTATTATAATGACCAACATGAAAACTGGCCACACCAAGTGCTGACGAAGCTGAGGAGGAAATGGAACCCTCACATACTGCTGGTGGGCATGGGAAATGGTAAAAAGACTGCAAAATAGTTCAGCAGTCTAGAAAAAGCAAAACTAGAACTGAAAACATAATACTCATCGTATGATTCCAGCCATTCCACTGCTAATCACTCAAGAGAAAACAAAAGTAAATGTCTATACAAAGATTCACATGCAAATGTTCGTAGCAGCTTTTACCTTGTAACAACCAAAAACTGCAAATAATCAAAATGTCCATCAACGTATGAATTGTTATGGACTGAATTGTGTCCCTCCACGGGGGCTTCCCTGGTGGATCAGACGGTAAAGAATCTGCCTGCAGCGTGGGATACCTGGGTTCGATCCCTGGGTTGGCAAGACCTCCTGACGGGAATGGCAGCCCACTCCAGTATTCTTGCCTAGAGAATTCCATGGACAGAGGAGCCTGGTGGGCTACACAGTCCATGGGGTCACAGAGTTGGGACACGACGGAGTGGCTAACACTTTTACTTTCTTTGCCCCAAATTCATACATTGAGGCCCTAAACTCTAATGTGACTGTATGTGGAGGAAGGAAGTAAATAAGGTTAAATGAGGATACATGGTTGGGGCCCTAATCTGATATGATTAGTGCACTTATAGGAAGAGACACCAGAGGCGCTTGCCCCTGCCACCACATGAGCGCCCAACTAGAAGGTGGACATTTGAGAGCCAGGAAGAGTCTTCACTGGAATCTGACCATGCTGGCACCTTGGTTTTGGACCTCAAGCTTCCAGAAATAACAGAAAATAAATTTGTTATTTAAGCCACCCAATTTATTTTGGCAGCATGAGAAGACTAACACATGAATGAACAAATTGTGTTGTATCTACACAATGGTATACTGCTTATCATCAAAAAGCAATGAACTATTGTTGCACACAGTAACATAAATGAATCTCAAAATAATAATACTGAGTGAAAGAAGCCTGCCCCCCTGCCCCCCTGCCCCCATCTTCTACACAAAAAAAGGAGCACACACTGTATGATTACATTTATATAAAACTCTAGAAAATATAAGCAAATCCATGCTGATAGAAAGCATATCAGTGTTGGCTTGCATTTGGGGAGGGGTGGGTGCCAGGGATGGGAAAGAGGTATTACAATTGGGTATGAGGAATCTTTTGAGGGTAACATATACTTACTGTCTTGATCAAGGTGATGGCTTCATGGGTATGTACATATGTTAAAACTTGTTAAATTGTATACTTTACCTGTAGTTGACTGTATATTAATTATTCCTCAATAAAAATATACTGTATGCCTGCTATAATCAGATATTTTGCTAAGCATTTTCATGAAATACTTATTTCTGATGGTACTGTATGGTAGGGATAAAACTGGATTTCAGAGAATGTTATTCCTATATAACAAAAATTGTTTTTATAGAGAGGAGAGGGATGGAAGAGAGAAGAGAAATGGTGAATGAAATCCAAAGTGATTCTTGGAATTGAGGAAAGAGGCAAAGTGGAAAAAGGGGTGAGACAATATGACTGACTGCATTTTCCAGTTAATGGGCACATTACTTTTTCTTACAATGTATCTTGATACTTTTTCCATTGCGGGTAGAGTCTATGTTCCCTCTTCTTCATTATGGAGGAGCTTGTGACCACTCTAGAAACAGTGTTATGTGACTTCTGAAATTATAAAAGGGGATTCAGCTTCTGCCTAGTTTTCTTGTGATGCTCACTCTTGGAACCTACCCCCACGATGTGAGGATGCCCAAGCAGCTCGAAGGAAGTCTTGCTGATAGCTCCATCTGAGGTCTTCATTGGTAGCCACACCAACCACCAGCTGGAGGGCAGTGAGCTTTGGATGAGTTGAGTCCTAGCTATGGAGCCGCCTCAGCTAAGGTCCTGATGTGGAGAAGAGGTGTCACTAACATAGCCTTCCAGAATTCCCAACTGACCCCCACCATCTGCGAGCACAGTAACTGCTGTTTTATCCACTCAGTGTCTTTTCATGCGGCAGTGGTGGCAAGACAGTTGGCACGAAGAAAGACAAGTGGAAATAATCAAAGCCAGGATCCGATCCTCCTGAGAAGTAAGAAAAGACTCAGAGGTAGTTTCAACAGCTTTTGAAAGTGGGTCCTTTCAGTGAAGTGCCCTAAAGTTTTTTGGGATGGAAAGTAGCCCTTATCATCATAGGTACCAGGAAGGTGACCACAGCAATTAAAAGCCTGGAGTGTAAGAAACAGCCTCATCATCAGTTATCTGGCAGTCCTTACAAATAGAGAGTATGGACCAAACACAGAGGGTAGGATTTGCAAGCTTCCTTTCCCAGGAGGAAAGATTTAAGAAAAATTGTGGTTTTGGTTGATGTTGTACTATAAATTAGTACTTACAATTTTTGCACAACAGGCACAAGTGACAGATACATCTCATTAGTAGATCATTTTACAAAGAAGATTCCTTGATTTAATTTTGTTCACTCCTTATACCAGAACCTTGACCCTTTAGGGTCAAGCAGAAGTCTCCCAAATCGAGGTATTTACACATAAAAGTATCTTGAAAGTTATTTGTTATGAAGATGACAAATGGATTTGAGAATGAGTCCATCTGCAAAAAGAACTACTTGAAAAGTGTATCCAAGGCTCACGGAGTTCGGGCGCTAGGAAGGAAACACTGACGATTCTGACATTGAGATTTAGTTCCGGATCTCCAGTAGACTAGTGACAACTTAGTCAATGTGCCCATTCTGATTTTGGCTTGTCTGGATTTTGTTTTCAGGATTTATAGATTCTTTCCTGTGTAAACTACTCCCTTCTTTGTCTTTGTTATCTGCCATGTTGGGATAGTCTGCTTTTTCTAACTTTCTATTTTGTATTGGGGTAGAGCCGATAAACAATGTTGTGAGTTTCACCTGAACAGCAAAGGGACTCAGCATTACATATACATGTATCTATTCTTCCCTAGACTCCCCTCCCATCCAGGTTTCCATATAATATTGCGCAGAGTTCCATGTGCTATACAGAGGGTCCTTGTTATTCTGCTTTTTAGAAATATTTTTTCATTTTCATATTTATTCATCTCTGCACGAGGTCTCAGTTGCAGCCTATGGGATCTTCTGTTCTGGTGCACAGACTTTCTAGTTGTGGCACGCAGGCTTAGTTGCTCTGTGACATGTGGGATCTTAGTTCTCCAACCAGGGATCCACCTGGCATCCCCCGCATTGCAAGGTGGATTCTTACCCAATGGACCACCAGGGAAGTCCCTATTCTGCTTTTCTGATTCAGAAACTTCATTGCTAACTTTGATCCTTGCTGTGTGCTTGTTCAGAATACAGTTCCAGACAGAGTCTTATCAACTGATTTCGATAGGTGCTCCTTTTCCCTCTAGCGTGTAAATTAAAGGCCAGCTGCTTCACCTGTTAACAGAGGCCTGGCTGGATCACTTTCCAGCTCTGCTGCTTAGGCTGATGACGCTGCCTTCTGCCGGTCGTGATGGTGTTTTGAGAGGAACCAGCGTTTGTGGTGGTGGAAAGGGAACTCCAAAAGTCATTCGGAGGGAAGAGTCTCTTTCAGCTTAGAGTGTGAGCGGAAACGGGTCTCCTATCCTGTGCTCCTCTAACACTTCCTATGCTGCTGCTGCTGCTGAGTCGCTTCAGCCGTGTCTGACTCTGTGCGACCCCACAGATGGCAGCCCACCAGGCTCCCCCGTCCCTGGGATTCTCCAGGCAAGAACGCTGGAGTGGGTTGCCACTTCCTTCTCCAAAGCATGAAAGTGAAAAGTGAAAGTGAATTTGCTCAATCGTGTCGGACTCCTAGCGACCCCATGGACTGCAGCCCACCAGGCTCCTCCGTCCATGGGATTTTCCAGGCAAGAGTACTGGAGTGGGGTGCCTTGCCTTCTCCGAGACACTTCCTATATCATACCATTAAACATCCTCCCAGGAACCAGAAGCTCCAGGAGCTTCTGCTGAATCACTTCGTGCCCAGTATCATGGTGGACCACATTTGCAGGACGTGGGGCATGAAAACCCCCTGTGGTTGGTTAGACAGCTGTTCTCAGTTTCTAAAACACTTGTGAGATGGTCAAAAAATTATCCTCAGGGCTAGGAATAGAAAAGAATGTTATAGGGGTTAATTTGCCCATATTCACCTAACTGGTATGTTGCAAAGCCTCGTTTGGACTCAAGGTCTTGCTTTTTCTTTGCTAAGTTTGTTTATTTTTACATCACACTTTACCCTCAGAGAGGATGTGTAAGACCTGCCCTTCAGGGAGGAAAGGGCCAGTATGCTGAAGGCTGGCATGAGGATTTGCCTTAGTGGTGGTGTGCAGGTGCCAAGGCAGGTCCAACTCTTTGTGGCCCCGTGGACTGTGGCATGTCAGGATCCTCCACCAGCGCCCAGAGTTTGCTCAGACTCACGTCTACTGGGTCGGTGATGCCAGCACTGTCTTGGTGCACCACATAGCAAAGAGCGAAGCGCAGCCTGGAGCACATGGCTCTACTGATGGTGTGGGCCCGGTACAAGCGGACTGACAATCCGATCTTCATCATGTCCTTGAGAAAGAGAGACCATACAGCAGATGCTCTCAGTGGGGTCCCCGCCTGGGCCAGCAGCACCAGCGTGACTCGAGGCGCTTATGACAAAAGCAAACTGCAGGACGCCCCTGGCGGCCCAGCGGTGAAGACTCAGTGCTTCTGTCGCAGGGGACACTGGTTCAGTGCCTGGCAGGGGAACTAAGACCCTGCATGCCACGTGGCCACGAATAGAGAGCTTAAAAAATGCAAATTTCCCCTCATCTACTGAATGAGAAACTCCGTGGGCAAAGACCCAACCAGCTGCAGTTTAACAAGTGATTATGTTCCAAACGACCCTGACACACATCAAAAGTTGAGACTGGAGAGCTAAGACACTCAGAAAACTATTTTCATTCACAAATTGCTCCCAGTGGTGAGGATAATTGTGTAAAATATCCTTGAATGACAGGACGTCAAAGAAAGAGATCCCTTTCATCATGTACCCATTAAGCACTTACTATGTACCCTTTGTTAGGAAACATATATAAATATGGCTCCAGCCTTCTTTGAGCCCAACCCGTATCAAAAAGATGTACATATTTGTTATGTATTTTTGGTAGATATTTGATTTGCCAACAAAACAGAGATGAAAATAGCATGTCTGGTGGCTACCTGCAATACCCTCTCAGGAGATGAAAAAATATGGGCTAAACTCAGCACTGTGTTGTTGCTGTTATCAAACCATCCTTCGGTCTTTTAAGAAATGGGGAAATGAAGTCAATTCATGAAAACCTTAACAGGGTCACAGTTTAAAGCATACGTTCATTTGGTCAACGACCAAAACAGAACGCACAGCCTCCTACTTCGGTGCTTTTGGCCTTCGCCTTATGAATCAGCTTCAGCTGCAAGAACCTCAGACGAGGTCAGGATCACAAAACCATCTCTTACCTGCTCGGCAATTAAATGTGCAACAGACTTTCCCTTCTATTTAACTTTTATTAAAAGAAGTGCTAAAGGTACTGAGATACAGTACATCATATTTATTACCAAAATTATTAACAAATATACAAAACTTATACATGTAATTTTCTTACATCCATTTACTCTCTATAATACTGATTTGTGTTCAAGTAGGTTATCTACAGTATGTAAACATCCCTTGGATTGACCTCACACAGATTAGGAAAGCCCGCTAACCCATGCTTTTATCAGATACTTCTTTTTATTTGGCTTTCATCTCGTAGCATCTAATCGTCACATTTGGCACATGGAAGAGACATCTACAGTGCAAAAGCGGCGGCTTTTCTGGTTTCCTTCCCAACAGTTTTGCAGGGGCACAGTTAAAGAGCTGAGGGAGCAAGAGCGCTCTAACTCGATGGAGGTGGATTGGCTGTGATGCCAATAACTCTCGGTTCAGCCGTTCAACTTGAGCTTAAAGTCCATGCCTCTTCCTTCTCCCACCCCCCACCCACCCCATGCAATGCCAATTAGGCCTTAACCTGGTCTTAAAAGGATGGAAAGAGATTCCATCCAGCCCAGACCAGGCGAGGTTAATCTCACCGAGCAATCATTCAGTGTTCTTCTGTGTGGCTTGGTTTGTGCAGTGCGATGCGCCCGCCAAATCCATACATGGAGAGAATAGTACATAACCTTTTAAAAAAGCCCCCAGACAGACAGGAGATTAGAACAGTTTTCAGCGGCCACCTTTGCACTGAAAAGCTCCGCCTCTCTGAGGTGGCAACGAAGACAAACGCCTTCGTGAGTGGCGGAGGCAAGCAAGCCCGCCACGCGTGACCTCAGACTGCACACCCTGGGATACAGGATCACAAACATTTAAAGTAAAGTCAAGTAGAGGTCGTCGGCGGTGCTGCCCCCCTCTTCCTGTTTCCTTGCGAGGACGTGGCTTAATCTCTCCGAGTCAAGCTGATCCGGGAGAGCCCCGCCGCCCGGCCCGCCGCTCCGGGCCGCGCCCGCCTGCGGCCCCGTCACCACGCGGGCGCGGGCCCCTCCGCCGCCCCGTAGAGCTCCGCCAGCCTGCGGAAGCGCGGCCCCCAGTCCGTGAGGAAGTCGAAGCTCTGCTCCGAGTCCGACGCGGCCGACTGCAGGGAGCTGAGCGAGCCGGCGAGCGAGCCGTCGCCCTCGAACACGTAGGTCTGCAGCGAGTCGAAGGGCGGGGCCCGCAGGTCCAGGTCGGCCTCGCGGAGCTTGGCCAGCACGAAGCTGCGCACCGTGCTGCCCGCGGCGCCCGCCTGCGGCACGCGGCGCGACAGGCTCTGGATCTCGGGCGGCAGGTCCTGCCGCGCCGGGCGCGCGCCGGCCGCCCGCGCCTCGCGGGGGCTCCACAGGGCCGCGATGTCGAAGGCCTCGGTGTCCTCCTCGCCGCCGCCCTCGTCGTCGTAGCGCACGATGTTCTCGTGCACGTTCTCCTCGCCGGCGAGGATGCGGGGCTGCTTCCGGCGCCTCCGCAGGGACAGCAGGAGCAGCACCAGCACTGCGGGCACAGAGCGGCCGGGTGGGCGCGGGCGGGG
>SJYQ01003259.1:27718-38463 GCA_006410935.1 Redunca redunca
GCCCTGGGATTTCTTTGGAAGGAATGATGCTGAAGCTGAAACCCCAGTACTTTGGCCACCTCATGCGAAGAGTTGATTCGTTGGAAAGACTCTGATGCTGGGAGGGATTGGGGGCAGGAGGAGAAGGGGACGACAGAGGATGAGATGGCTGGATGGCATCACGGACACGATGGACGTGAGTCTGTGTGAACTCCGGGAATTGGTGATGGACAGGGAGGCCTGGCGTGCTGTGATTCATGGGGTCGCAAAGTTGGACACGACTGAGCGACTGAACTGAACTGAACTGAACTGTGGGGATTTAAAGAAGTAAGAGAGGCTTTACTTGAGACAGTGCAGTGTTGTGTTCATACTTGAAAATAGTGTTTCAGGCTGGGAATTGGAGGGCTTGACAGGAGATCCACCATGTCAGATATTTGTCAGTTTTGTAATGAGCCTCAGTAAAGGATACTCAAGGGATAAATTGTCACGAGGAGGTTGAGAGTCATTCTCTCTGCTGAAGATGCAGGTCTCCGCTTTGGAAAACCTTCCAAGAGATGATGCCTGGTGTTTGTAGTCCCCGTGTTCCAGTGGCCCGTCTGCTTATGGCGTTGCCTCCGTGCGTTGGCGCCCCGAGTCCTAGCTAAGGGCACCGCAGCGTTTGCAGCTGCTGGGCATTGTCTGTGTGTGGATCTTACGCCTGAAGGAGCCGTGACGCTGAGGAAAATGGACAAACAGCAGCATGTGCTGTTTTCCCTCCCAGAGCTCCTACTATAAATCCTATCCTGAAGGGGCTAAATGACCTCTTAAGGGTTTCCAAAGGAAGGAAGTTTCCCTAGCGGCTCAGATGGTAAAGAGCCTGCCTGCATTGTAGGAGACGGGTTCGATCCCTGGGTCAGGAAGATTCCCCTGGAGAAGGAGCTGGCAACCCACTCCAGTATTCTTGCCTGGGAAATCCCATGACAGAGGAGCCTGCTGGGCTCCTGGGGTCACAAGGAGTCGGACACAACTGAGCCGCTGACACAAAAGAAGTAGATAAATGAATAATTCAACAATATCAGGACCTTTGATTACAGTACTTCTGTTGTAATTTATACTACTATTCCTTTCAGAATTATCACAATGTTTCGATAATTATTTTTATGTAGAAGTTTAAAAGGATGACTTGGAAAAGTGCTTTCCATTTAGAATAAAACAGGTTTGATAGCCTCAGGTTTTAGTAGCAGAAAGTCGTGTGGGATGGAATTAATACTTTGACGGTTGAGGCCAAACTAGGTGTGCCTAAACCACGGTCTTTGTTACCCTTCGTTTAGATTGTTAGAATTGACAGCACTTTAGATTGGAATAAAAATGAGGCCACGCAGCCCAGAGAAGTGATGCCCTTACTCCCCAAGGTCAGATTAGTTGGTAGCAGACCTAGCAACAGAAGGGGTTCACTCGACAGATTTAAGTTATTTTTTCATTTGCTGACCTTTCCCTGGAAAGCCTCTGGCCAGAGTACAAAAGCCGCTCCTTTGCCCATCTGTGCCCAGTGAAGAGTGTGCTTGGTCTACTCCATAGCTGATCTGAATGGTTTTTGGAGCAGAGGGGTGCAGAATGCTATTCCGGCAGAGCTGTAGTGGGAAACACTTTCTGCCATAGGGAGCCCCACCTGACTGTTCTTTCTGAATTACTCCAAAGTAGTCAAGAGGCTTTGGCGCCAGAGCTGCTCACTGTGTTTCTGCATCTGCCCTTTGTTCTCTGTTACTCAGCCTCCGTCTCCCTTTTGTTCTGGGAGCTTTTCTCTGTTTCCCTCTTTGATCCTTGCTTAGAAGCGTCCCCTCAGGCTTTTCTACCTAGGCTGCTTCTGCTTCCTTGCTCAAATCCTTCTCACAGGTAAAGAGCACAGAAACAAGGCCGCTCGGTGGGGATGAAGGCGGCCCTTAGCCTGTGAGCCTCCATCGCGTCTGGCCCAGAGCCAGCATGCACATGTGTGAACTGACTGAGTAAGCGTTTCAGAATAAGCAGAGGACAGCTTCTGTCTTGGGTGTTCTGAAACAAAACTAAGAGGTTCATACAGATGAGCATGCTTTCCATGCTGTTGACATTACGGAGCCGGAGACCTCCGACACCGTGTGCGTGGTAGAGCAACCCACAGTGTCCAGCCCATGCTGTGGAGATGCACCAGCAGCCAGCAGATTACCTTGGTTGTCCCTTACGGTGAAATTGGGGTTGTTTGCAGCCTCAGGAGCCAGGCTGTAGTAGAAGTGCTGGCCGTTGCGTGGGTCGTCTTGGTCCACGGCGCTCACGGTCTGGATCAGCTGGGGGGGGACGTGAAACCAGGCGAGTCAGTCAAAAGCTTCCAGGGAAGATGACACCCCAGGTTGCATTACCTAATGAGGACATCCTGAAGCTCCCCTCGCAGGCTCTGTGCCATCTCACAGCCCAGACTGAAGTGTGGTTTATTGTTGGGGCTTCCCAAGTGGCTCAGCGGTAAACAATCCTGCCAACAGGGACAACTCAGGAGAGGCAGGTTTGATCCCTGGGTCGGGAAGATCCCCTGGAGAAGGAAACAGCAACCCACTCTAATATTCCTGCCTGGGAAATCCCATGGATAGAGGAGCCTGGCGGGCTGCAGTCCGTGGAGTTGCAGAGTCAGACACGACGAAGCTACTGGGCATGCACACGTGTCAACAGGGCACATGTCACCTAAATGCTTTGGACGTTAGATGTCAAAATAACACTGTTCTCTCTCCTCCTCTGGCCCCTCTTAGGTAGTCAAAGCTGAAGGCTGAGTGAAAGGACTCGGGGGTGCCACAGGGTCCTGCTTGTTCCCCAGTGTTCTGTCCTGTCACCTCACCTTCGGGTTCATAGTTCACGGTTAGGGGTGCTGTCTTTGAGAGTGAAAGTGTTAGTTGCTCAGTTGTGTCTGATTCTTTGCAACCCCATGGTCTGTATAACTTGCCAGGCTCCTCTGTCCATGGAATTCTGCAGGCAGGAATGCTGGAGTGGCTAGCCATTCCCTTCTCCAGGGAGTCTTCCCAGCTCAGGGATCGAACCCGGGTCTCCTGCATTGGCAGGTGGATTCTTTACCATCTGAGCCACCAGGGAAGCTTTGAGAGGCCTCTATTTAAAAATGACCAATACCTAGTGGGCAGTAAACAGACATTTCATTAATCATTTCAAGTTAATGGAAAACAGATGTGAGAGAATGGGTCGCAGAGCAGTCACTGTTGGCAGGAAGGGGAGCCAGACAGAGTGAAGAGCACACGGCCCCCCAGGGGTACGGTTACAGAACAGACAGGAGCCGGAAGCAGAGCTTGGGGCCGAGGAGAGCAGGAGGTAGGGAGGTGGCTTCTTGAGCTCTCTGGCCAAAGTTGTGCCGTTCCCACAACTTCAGAGTACTGAGTTGTTATGAAGGTTTGATGACCAGAATGGAAAAGCTGGTAAGAAGGCAGTGTGGACTACACGGCTGAGATGCTGGCCGGCAGATGGGGGCGGCGGGGAGGCCGGGGCGGGGAGCAGGGGGGCGGAGGTGGGTGGTAGAGACAAGGTGTGGAGGCGGGGGCTCCCTGTGTGTGTGCTCTCCCACCAGCCAGCAGCACAGACCGCCCACCCCTTGGGCCTGGCCCCAGGCGCGCACTCCTGTCAGAAGCTGGCTGTTAGCAGCATAGGAGATGGAACATTAGAGGTCAGCGGGGGGCTGAGGTGGGCTTGCTGAGTCTCTCTCTCTCTAAATGAAGGAGGGTACAGCTACCCTCACAGTGTCCCAAAGAGTGAATAACCCAAGGGGAAGCTTCCAGTAAGGGCCTCGCTGTAAACACAGTGTTGCTCAGACCCGCTTGGGGGGAGGGCTTGATGCCTTCACCTGTCAGTCTCTCTGGGGATGGCCTCGGCTGGTGAGACCCACCTCCCCACAGTCTCCACATCCTTCCCGAACAGTCCGTGTCCAGCGACTGATAGAATGATATAAAGGCCTGGCTATCCCATCTCAACTCAGGAAAGCCCTAGTTCTCGGCGTCGGTGGGGTCATCCATGGCTGTCCGTGTGCACCACCGCTGGACGTCTCTTGTCCAGTCCTGCAGAAGCTCTTCCCTTGCACAGAAGTTGGTCCCAAGGGCATTCCTGACTCATTACTAAACATCCTAGACGAGAACTCCAGGTCAGCTCATGCCTCCTGCTGAACCCAAACTGGTGCTGGGTCCTTCAGTCTAAAGGTTGGGAGGATGGGACTGAGTACTGGAGAGGGATCGAGAGAGCCCTGAAGAGGACTGTGGCCCAGCCGCCCGGCCCGGGGTCCCTGCTGCTCCCACTCAAGGGTCCCCCAGTGCCCCGTCCCCTCCCAGACAGATCCTGTACCCTCCGTCTGGTCAGACAGGTGAAGACACGTGAGTGTTATAAACGTTGAGTTTGTGTGACTTGGCAAATAGTCGTTTCAGAGTATCTGACCTGTAAAGTATATACGTATGGTGGAGACCTGGGGCATCTGACTGGTTGGTTACAGGGCTGGCAGAAACGTGAGTGAAGACATGACTTCAGAGCTCCCGGGCCTGCTCTCCCGGGCCTCCCCTCTCCCGGGTTCTCCTCTCCCGGGCCTCCTCTCCTGGGCCTCCCCTCTCCTGGCAGGTCTGAGTCCATCCCTGGCCGCACTCGCCATTCCAGAGTCTGCTTGGCAGGCCTCACGCCACCCTCAGCCTGCACTCAGGCGTCCTCACGTGTCCCTCCGGGCTTGCTCCACTGAGGAGAGTGCACGTCCCGGCTCGGCAGATGCAGAGCTGACGACCGTGTCCGACAGATCTCACACGAGGAGGCCCGAGTCTTCGTGAGCCAGACGTACCTACTGAGCTGTGTGCTTTTGAAAATCTTCAAAGCATGTCCCAGAGCCCAAACCAAAGGGTTGGATTTAATCTCTTGGGCTAAAGATAATGCACGTGACAGACTGCAACAGGCCTGTGGCTTATCCTGAACCTGCAGCTGCACATGAAGGTTCTCACGCATCACAGGGCTGCGTGAGAGCCCAGGAGAGGATGGGCACGGAGACGCAGGCGTGGGGAGGCGCTCGGGTGCCGGGGAGGCCGGCGCGGCGGCCGGGCTGCTACCCTGCCATTCATTCCCAGCGGGAGGGGGCCTGAGGGGCTTCCATGTACTGTGTTCCTGTTACTCTCTGTTACAGAAAAAAAATGGCTTCTCGTCGTATTGAATATTAAGTGTGTTTGTCATAGTAATGATCCTGTATAAACCAAAAGTTTTTGTGTTGTATTTCTACAATATATATGTAACATTACAATATAAAGATTATTAAAATGAAGGCCCAGATCTCCTCACTCAACTCTCAGCTACCTTAGGACGGTAGCTGTTGCTGTTTCCTCTCCTGCCTTCCGGTTTCTGCCCACGTGCAGGTGCGGCTTGATATGCCTTCAGGCCTGCAGCTGTAGCCTCTGCGCCTCCTTGCTTCACACACAGAATGACACGGGTCATTCCTCCTGCTGGAAAGTGTTAGTTGTGCCTTTTATTAGCTGCATAGTATTTCAAGTCTCTAGCCTAGAAATGCAGTAGATACGGAAGCAGGTTTATCTTAGGCTTGTTGAAAGGAGTGTGGGCATGCGTGCTACAGACCATTGCTCTGGTTTCAGGAGGGAATGGATGCGGTAGCTTGGATGAGAATGACTACAGGACACATTTCCCCACTCCCCCCCGGGACAAGGGAGTCACTTTTCCTCTGGGTGGAAAGAACGGTAAAGATGCGTGGAGGCAATCTTTGCTGAGTCCAGGAAGCAGTGTAATTTCTGGTTGTATAGACAGTCTGTGCAGCGAGATGTTGCAGGAGACGGAGAGCAATGGAAGCAGAAACTGCTTTACAGTCAAAAAGCCTGTGTTACCAAACCGCGAGTGCTTGCCATCTGCACCCAGCCCCTGGACCAGAGCCCTCAGGGTCACAAAATAAGCTTGGGGGAAGCAAGGGAGGATTGTTAGGGCGTCTGTTGGGACAAAGGTAGAGAGGACAGAGTCTTCAAAAGTAGGACAGAAGAGAGACGGCACATGATCTGAGGTGTGGCGGGTTGGGTGTGGTGTGGGCACCAGCCTGACAGCGTTAATCACATGGCCGTTCCAGGCACAGTTCAGATGCTTTTCCCTTGCACCTCTGGGATTTAGTCAAATACTCACTTAGGTTTTAAGCAGACTTTTAAAAAAAACAGGCAAATGTATATGGAGATGATGGGGCTAAAGCTGTTTCAAATAAGTAGACATTTCCTTAAGATGCCTTTCCTCTCAAAACTTAATGTGACATGAGGGTACTGAGAACACAGGTGTTTCGGCTGAGGGAGGAGAGTAGGTAGGAATAGGGCAGAGGGCCCCTCAGGAGGATGCTTGCTGTCCGAAGAAAGGGAGGAAGATACAAAAAATGAACCTTCCTTACTGCAGATGTTTTCAAGGATTAGTGCTAAGTGGAAAAAAAGGACTATTCTTTTTTTTTCCCCCTTGATCTTCATGATCCCTCGTTTCCAGGATCCAAGGCACATGTTACTACAATTGGTTCTGTACAGTTCAGTTACAAGGTGGGTAACTACCTTGCTTGCGATCATAAAATGTAGCAGAGGTTCTGAATAGTTGTCTTAGCAAATAAGCGGTTGCAACATGATAAACAGAAGTCGGGGACTCTTTACAAACTCCTAGCTTCTGGGGTCAGTTTCTTTGATGGGCAGTCTGGTTGTCTGTGACGCATCTCCCCGTGTTGGGCGGTTGACCACAGGCTGCTTACCTGCCCTGCCTTGGCGTTCTCACAGATAAACGCTTCATAGAATCTGGGGAGCTCCGGAGCATTGTCATTGACATCCAAGACTTGGATTGCGACAGGAACACTTCCGACCTGGGACGGGTTGTCTAAAGGAAGCACACACAACACAGACAGACACCAAAGGTGAGGAGGGCTCAGAAAGGCGGGAAAGCAGCTCTTCGCTGGAGCAGGTATTTGTCTCCTCATCTGGTTTTTGAAGGAGTGGATAAAGACCGTGGAATTCAACGCCGGGTTGCAGGGGTTGCCTGTTAAGAGTGTGGCTGGAACATGAGTGTGGGCAGGACGAGGTGTGGGCAGGACGAGGTGTGTGCTGGACCGCACGTGTGATGTCAGGAGGACGCGGGGCAGGGTGGGACTCTCGGGGTGGCAGGCATCGCGAATGAATCTTAAAAAGAGGTTTTGAGTTTCTCACTTGGCTTAGACTTCAGGTTCTGGAACTGACGGCAGGCTGCAGCAGTGAGAGAGACAGCATCAAGCTCTTTGCCTGGGAAACAGCGCCCGGCATCTCCGCATCGAGCGGCCACGTCCTTGAATGACGTGAGCATCTGTGCTTTTCATTTTGTGCGTCTGGTAGCAAGATGTGTCCTAATGTAACTGTGTCTTCTCTTTACACCACTTTGGCTACAAAAGGTTTCATAGGAACCCTGTACTTTCAGGTAGTGGGGAAAACCTGTAATCAGTTCTTTGAATTACTGTTTCAGAAGATTTTACGTTATTCATGGGATTACCGGCAACACCGTACATTTATTTCTGCTTTTGGACTCAGGAGATATTACAGGGTCAAACACACACCAAACCCGCGTTTTTGGCTGTGACTGAAGCTACTCACAGTCACCCATGCGGAAAAGTGCCCTTTTGGTCTGTCTGCTGCTTGACACTGCCATATAAAGGTGATTTCACAACCCCACTGCTGACCCTCCTGCCCTTTTCTTTTTTGGCCACCATCCCAGGAAGACAAAATAGGAATTATAAGACATAGAAAGTATGCTTAGTAAATAATTTTATTAAATCTCAAAATGCCCTGTTCTTTTGGTTCATTTTTTCCCTCAAGAATATTTATACCTTGTTTTTCCCCTAAATATTTATATTGCTTGGTTAGCAAGAGTGCTGATGTGTTTGAATTTTTCCATTATAACTTGTTCTGGTGCTTGTTTATACAGGCAATGATGAAAATTTTAGAAAAATGAGAATAAATGTGATCCATAGTCCTACCACCAGAGATATCCATTACATATTATGTATAATGTTACATGTATCCAAACTCTCTCTCTCTCTCTTAGACACACACACTGAAATTAAGAAAAAAAGTTTGATTTAGAACTTTAATATTTTAGGGAAAGATTTTCCTGAAAGTCATTGAAATGTACTTTGAAGTTAATTAATTGGTACATTAATTGGTATTAATATAAACAGGATATTCTCATTTTACTGTATGACTGTACCTAATTCATTTAGTCAAACTCCCGTTATTAGACACTTAGATGTTTCCCCTCTTTTAAAATAACAGTGCAGCGGACATTTCGGTTCATAAATCTTTGTCAGTATTGTGACTGTTTCCTTAAGATAACTATTGTGACTGTTTCCTTAAGATAACTATTAGAAGTAGAATTCTTGAGAAAAAGAACATGGATGTATTGGGGAATCTGAATACAGAAGATTTCTTACCAAATTGCCCTCATGAATGACTGTACATACTTCTGCCAACATGTTAGGATTTACCATTTCCCTTACTATTTCTCATAACTTCAGTTCAGTTGCTCAGTCATGTCTGACTCTTTGCGACCCCATGAACCACAGCACGCCAGGCCTCCCTGTCCATCACCAACTCCCGGAGTCCACCCAAACCCATGGGTGTTGTGAAAGAAAAAAATGGAATGTAGTAGTATATAATTTGTGTTGAGATTATGATATGTTAATTTAGTTTATCAATTTTCAATTTTATTTTCAGATTTATGTTAATAATCTGTTGTAAGATGTTTCAAATTCTTATATGCATGTGTGTGTGTATGGACGTGCATAATAAGGGTGATATGTTGTAAATGCTTCCTTTCATCCAGTAATAATATACCATTTGCATTCCAGTCTTATCGAAGGCTGGAAGCCTCTCAGAGGTCTCAGGAAGTGTCCCTTTTCTTCACGCAGAAGCAGCTCTGTGGTTTAAAGACGCTGTTTCTTGCACTGCTTTTGCGTGTTACTCTTGTTTTACTCTAGCACAGGATTAGGTGTGTAGAGATCCTCAATGAGTATTTGAACTAAATACATCCATTCAATTGCGTAAACCAGGATTTCCATTTTTTTCCGTAAAGAAGACAATTTTTGTTCCAGCAGGCTCTGGAAACTCCCGCTCTCTACAATGCTTATGTTCTGTCACATGTGGGGACCACGGCACTGCTCTACTTACTCATCTCCGTAGCAAGGACAGTGATGTTATGCCAAGAAAGCTCTTCCCGGTCCAGCGGCCTTGCAGTCATTAGGGCCCCTGTTGTGATGTCCACATAGAAGAATCTTCCAGGATCACTGCTTCTGTCAATGGAGTATCTGTAGAGATGGAGATTAAACGCGTTGTCTACTGGATAGGCATGCTTACTCATACTTACAGCGTATTGCACGAGAGAGCCGAGTGCATACTGTGTGTAACAGGACTAGTTCTGGACCATAGGCCCTTGGGAGACTGCATTCCTGTTTCATCACGTCCAGAACCACCGCCTGCCCCCTAAAAAAATCCCCAAACACAAGACAACGACAAAAAATGGTTACTGCTTCAATTTCCTCGTTCAGAAAATGAAATAAAACGGGGTGTCAAAGTCTTAGGGCAGTTTTTTGCTTTCTAAGGATCAGTCTCAGCTATTTTTAAAGCTTAAAACTGTTCTAAGACTTTAGGGACAGTCTGAGTATCAACCCCTGCATGTCTTTGTTCAAAACAACTTTTATTCAAGTAAGTCCAGAAATGCTGAATCGGAACTGGAAAAGACCGAGTTGTGTGGCTCCAGTTCCTACAAGTAGAATCACCTGTTGAGAAGGAAAAATTTGAATCAGGTCCTTTGTAAGCATACTAATGACTGACTTGTTGGCAGACACAGTTATGTTATTTGCTAGATGGGTGGCCTTGTCTAGGGAATGTTTTTAGCAGGATGGACCGGGGTCTGTCTAGGTTGTTTATTGTAAATAGCCTGGAATTTATGGGGCACAGCTTGCTTGAAAATGTCATGTGAGTAGGGTAGTTAATGGAGTATAAAAAGCAGATGTTACATAACTAAGACAGCTCTCAGGCAATGCCCTTCATTCATTGCTCATACCTTTCATGTTCCGTGTGGACCAACATGCATCCTTATGCAGAAAATATAAGGATATTTACAGGCACCTACACCTAATGGTTCTAGACCTCTCTAACGAAAGAGAAAAATTGAAAGTGTTAGTGATGGTCATGTCCGATTTTTTGCGACCCCCTGGACTGTAGCCCGCTAGGCTCCTCTGTCCATGGGATTTCCCAGGCAAGAATACTGGAGTGGGCTGCCGTTTCCTCCTCCAGGGCATCTTCCTGACCCAGGGATGGAGCCCGATTCTGTCCTTGCAAGCAGATTATTTACCCCTGAGACAGCAGGGGAGCCTTAGGAGAGAGCGCGTGGCTCATGTTTTGCTGTTTCTATATCCTTGAGGCCTTACTCACCTTGACACTGGGTAAGAGCTGTAATTCCTGCTGAATCTGAGTTGGATACCGGACCCTTTGTGTTTTCTTACCTAAGTTGTCTTACCTGGTGCCCATCTTGGGAGATTCACTAGGTGTGGAGGAAAGCTTAGGCATCTGTATGTTTAAAAGCCTTCTAAGGGATTTTGATGTGTAGCCATGATTGAGAACCGTTCTTGAGAATCTTATGTAGTCCTTGATAATGGGCAGTAGTTATGATTGCTGCCATCTGTTGAATACCAGGCATTTTATAGCTTCTTTTTAAATTCTACAGCATCTCTAAGATATATTTATATATAAATATATTTA